>CAUYRH010101374.1:0-43571 GCA_963574655.1 Perodicticus potto | reverse complement strand
GTAGTCCCAGCTACTTGGGAGGTGGAGGCAAGAGACTCGCTTGAGCCCAGGAATTGGAGGTTGCTGTGAGCTGTGATGCCACAGCACTCTATCCAGGGTGACAGCTTGAGGCTCTGTCTCAAAAAAAAAAAAAAAAAAAATAGCTGAGTGTTGGGCGGCACCTGCGGCTCAAAGGAAGTAGGGTGCCAGCCCCATATGCCAGAGGTGGTGGGTTCAAATCAAGCCCCAGCCAAAAACTGCAAAAAAAAAAAAAAATCATTAAAATAGCTGAGTGTTATGGCCAGTGCCTGTAGCCTCAACTACTTGGGAGGTTGAGGCAAGAGAATTGCTTGAATCCAAGAGTTTGAGGTTGCTGTGAGCCTGCCATGGCACTACCAAGAGTGTCAAAGAGAGACTCTTAAAAATAAATAAATAAATAAAATTAAAAACTACAGATTATTGGGCAGCTCCTGTGGCTCAAGGAGTAAGGCACCAGCCCCATATACCAGAGGTGGCGGATTCAAACCCAGCCCTGTCCAAAAACTGCAAAAAAAAACCCCTACAGATTATTATAGAGAAGCAATTCCTTTGTTTCAGATCCTCTGAGGTCATAATATCTGTGTTCCTGAATTTTAATGTAGTACAAATAAAATTTTTCCTGCTATTTCAGGTCATTCAGGTAATAATCCATTGATACAAACTATTGTCAGCCACATCCGACACCATTAATTGCATCATCACCACCACCTCTAATTTCCTGACCCCACAGTCCTGCTAAACTGGAATTGCTCAAGCCATTCTCTTCCGTGGACCTCCTGTGTCAGCTCGTGGGAACCTGGCTCCAATTTTGCCAGGTTCCCTCTGAGCCTCAACCATCCCAGACATTTTGCCACCCCTCTTTTTCCCCTTATAACCAAACAATTATCATGAGCTCCACCTATAAGGCCTGTTTTATTCTTACTGCCTTACTTCCCTTCAGATCCCTTTGCACTATCTCGTTTCCAGGGACCAGAAAACAAGGATTCCCCTGTAATGTTTTGACATGGTGGCTCATGTTGGCTGCTTCATCATTTTGTTCATTGTTTTGGTTAGCCTGGGACGCCATAGAAAAGTGCCACTACCTGGGTGGCTGAAACAACAGAAATTTCTTTCTCACAATTCTGAAGGCTAAAAGTCCAAGTCCAAGGTACCTGCAGAGTTGATTTCTTCTGAGTCCTCTCTCCTTGGCCTGTAGATGGCACTTTTTCCCTCCCTGTGTCTTCTAGACGTGTGTCTATGTCCTATATTCTTCTTCTTTTGAGAACAACACTTATATAGTAGTGTAGGATTCACCCTAATGACCTCATTTCAATATATATGAACATATGATATGAACTGATAATATGATTTCAGTTGAATGGGTGCAGTATATATGATACACTGGTGGGTTTTAGCCTACTGGTCCTGAAGAACTGGCACCACATTGGAACAAGACAATGCTTTTCTCTGTGTAAATATGTATATGTATTTCAGATGTTTTTCAGATGTGTACATTGATGACTTACATTGGAAATATTGTACTTCTTTCAATATTGTGGCTATAAATGAGGAGCTATTGGGTAAAGAGATCATGTAACACTTTAGGGTAAAGAGGAACTGTGCTGGCAACTTCAAGACCTAATGAAGAACTTCAGGTAAATGGATGAGCACCACAGTGCAGGTGAGAAGAAAGAAAATAACCTAGCTGTTCTCCTGGGTAGGGATATGTTATAGTTTGGATATTTGATCTTCCAAATCTCGTGAGGAAGTTTGATCCTCAATGCTGGAGGTGGAACCTAGTGGGAGGTGGTTCTGGTCATGGGGGCAGATCCCTCATGAATAGATTAGTGTCTTCCCAGGTAAAGGTGGGGTGGTAATGAGTGAGTTCTCACTCTATTAGTTCCTGCAAGAGTTGATTATTTAAAAGGGGGGAGGGGGAATTGCACTTTTTCTCTCATCTCTGCACCTGAAGGCTCTCCTTTGCCTTTCCCCATGAGTGCAAGCAGTCTGAGGCCCTCACCAGGAGCAGGTGCAGGTGCTGTGCCCCTACAGAACCATGAGCCAGATAAACCTGTTTTCTTCATGAATTACCCAGCTTCAGATACTTCTTTATAGCATCACAAATGAATGAAGACAGAGCATAAAGTTCAGATCAACTCATCTCCCAATTTGGCTGAGGTAAGACTGGTAGGTATTTAGCCTTCAAATCCTATCTGACAATTGTGGGTAAAATAGTGTCTTTCTTGTACGAGTTTTTTCTGTGTGAATCTTTTTTTCTTTTTTTTTTTTTTTGGCAAGAGAAAATAACATGGACTCTAAATTTGCATCCAGGAATGTACTGGCAGGAAAATATGTGGGATTTGTGAGACTCGGAATTATCTAGAACCTTAAAAAATATTGCTTTTGGTAGGGTGGCATGCTGTTGAGGAAGGGAACCAGTGCCATTTACTTTAAAATAGGCTGTTTTTATTCTAATTTCAAGTGGCAACTTCAGAAGAAAATGTATTATATTTGATGTTTATTCTTCTAGCATAAATTTTTCTACCTTATGAATATTTCTATTCTTTTACAAAAACATTATTCTTTGAGAGTATAACTGTAAATTCAGCTATAGAAAAGTACAAAGAAAAAAGCAAAAATTATTCAAAATCTAGCCCCAGAGAGAGATTATCACTGATACCATTCCACCCCGAAGTACCTGTAGGCAACTCTGTAGGGGTGCGTGTCTGCATCTGTGTCTGTGTCTGTAGTCTGTATACATCTCACCTCTCTTCTCTATCTCTGCATGTAAACACATACACACACACACATATATATGTAATTGTGTTCCATGTATAAAGTGGATGTTTTTCTGGGTCAACAAATCTGGGCGTACATCTTTGTTTAATTAAGAAATGTGTATTGTGGGCGGTGCCTGTGGCTCAAGGAGTAGGGTGCCGGCCCCATATAGCAGGGGTGGCAAGTTCGAGACTAGCCCTGGCCAAAACTGCAAAAAAAAAAAAAATGTGTATTGAGTAACATACAACTTAAAAAAACTCTTTTCATCTTTTTAAAAAAATATTTAAACAAATTCCTAACAAAAAATGCTCTAATGATTATATATGTGTATGTATACACACATATGTATGTGTATATATATCTATATACCCACACATATATACATATATATATGTATTTGTTTGACCCTTTGGGTCTTTTAATTTGTGCTTTAATTTTTTAAGTATTCTTTAAAATACTTTTGTGTTTAAATTCAAAAGTACAAAGTTCCCTCTGACTTCTGCCTTCAGTTTCTTGGCTCTCCTTCCTGAAAGCAATAAACGCTATTATATACTTTTATATCCTAGGGATCATTAATGAATAGTTGGGCAAATTCATATATTTGCAAAACACATATTTATGTGAACAGAAATGCATATGGATGCAAACATATGTATTTTCTCCTTTTTATATAAATGACAGTACATGATATACACTGTCCTCTAACCAATTTTTTTCAATCAAACAGTATATCTCAGATATCATTTTAATTCTCCTTATAAAGATATTTTTCATTTTTTAAACTTTTGTAGTATTCCATTGTATAGATATACCAAATTTACTTAACTGGGTTCTTGTAGCTAGATATATATGTTGTTTCCTTTTTTTTTTTTTTTGCTGTTGCAAACAATACTGAAAAAAATAAATTTGTGAAAATACAACTTCACATGAATGGTACTTGTTTTTAGATTAAATTTCCTATAATTGGAATTATTGTATCAAAACAGATGTTGCCAAATTACTCTTCACAAAAGTTATAGCAATTAAATGACTATTAGTAATATGTGAGAATACTTCTTTCTCCACAGCCTCATCAGTGAAGTGAGTTCTCAAATTTTTGCATCTTGGGTGGCGCCTATGGCTCAGTGGACTAGGGCGCCGACCCCATATATGGAGGGTGGAGGGTTCAAACCCAGCCCCGGCCAAACTGCAACCAAAAAAAAATTTTTGCATCTTTGCAAATTTGATGGGAGGAAAAAAAGTGTCTTCATATAATTTAAATATTCACTTATTATAAGTGAGACTAACCATCTTTTCATATACTTAACATCTATTTGTATTTCCTTTCCTGTGAATTATTTGTTCATAGTGTTTACTTGTTTTTCTGTTTGTTATTTTCTTATTGATTTATAGGAACATTTTACTTATTAGGAAGAGTATCCCTTTATGATATGAATTATAAACATATCAGTTTTAAAATAATAAAAGAAAAGTATAAATATTGTTTAATCAAAACAAAGTATGCAAAGATTGTATGCAAGTGAGCTTTTTTGTTGTGGCTAAACAGTAAGAACAAATCATTTATTGACATTTCTAGATTAAAGTTAAATGAGCATGCCTATAGTTATGTTCAACTCATGCACCCACTGGCTTTAGCAAAAAGATATAAATACTATTTCATATAAGAAAAAGTCCAGAGATGAGCAATTTCAGGGGTCATTAATTGTCATCAAAGACCAAGATTTTGTCTATCCCCATAGTCTTCCAACACCATCATAGTAAGTCTGATTCCTTCTGCAGTTGTAAGGTAGCCACCAGAAGCAACCACGGCTGTGTGCCTCCTGTACAGCCCCAGTAAGACAGTGAACTTGGCTTTTAAATGAAATAAAGATCTTTTCCCAAGATTCCATCAAAACTTTTCTCCTCTCTCACGGGCCAGAATTGGATCATTGGCCTATTTTTTAATTAATCACTGGTAAAAGGAATTCAATTTCCTTTCACTCAAATAGATTCACCATTTGGTCCATGGTCATTACTGCCATTCACTGAGAAACTAAAGCGGATATTGGATATATCCCTGCCCTGGTCAAGTAACATAACTTCTCTGTGTCCTATGTCTTTTCCATCCATTGGGGATAATAATAGACTAACTCAGAAAGAATTTGCACAGTGCCTTGTACTAACCAAAGCCCCACAAATGTTTGTGCCTTTTTATCTGCCTTCTCCTCCTTCCTAGAGTTATTATCGGTTTTGTTATTATGATATACTGAATGTCTAAAGAGCACAGTTTTGGAGAAAAGTAACTGAAATCTTGTGTTGGAAGCTCTGTTGTGCTTGTTCCTTGGAATATCCTCACCCTGTTTCTGACTGACTAGTTGTGTCTGCCCTGATTGTCCATCACTTCAGCACCTCAGTGGCATCAGGAAGACACCCTGTCATTCACAGTCCACTCTCACAGACTCACTAGTGAGCTGAGCCTTTTAATCTTAAACTTACCATAGGAATATCCTACCTGACCCTAGTCCATGGAAAATTTGTCTTCCAAGAAACCAGTCCCTGGTGCCAAAAAGGTTGGTGACTACAGTTCTCAATGGTGATTTTTAAAACTTCATTATTTGTTCATTAGTAGGCATGCTTCTATAAAGCAGAGTTCTCCCGTCTACTCAGTTTCCTTCCTTCCTTCCTTCCTTCTTTCCTTCCTTCCCTCATTCCTTTCTCTCTCTTATCATCTTTCTTCCTCAGTATAAACTCATGGATTCTCATTTTATTCACTGAATGACAACCCATTATTGTCCTTAACTATTCTGATGTTCAAACTGTCCCAGATTTGGCTAGTGGAGATCCCTAAGGCTGACTCCTACATTCTTTTGGAATGTCCCAATGATTTTTGAAAGGGCTTCCTGAATTTTTTTCTACAACAAAATGATCCAGGCTTGTTTTGTTTGTTGTTCTTCTCTGCCAAGATATGGACTGAGGCATTCCCTAGAGATACCTGCCTCATTTTTGTGGGGAAAGGATTTAGAAACTGCTATGTTGGCAAGAGACATATATGAGACAATTTAGATAAATAGACAAATTTCTGGAAAAACACAATCTGCCAAAACAACAAGAATAAATAGAAATGCTGAAGCATTGTATATTGTTTAAAGAAAGTGAATTTGCAACTGCAAATCTTTCTGCAATAAAACATCCAGGTCCAGATGTTCCTTTGGAGAATTTTGACAAACCTTTAAAGAAGAGATAATCTCAATCCTATACTTGGGAGGCTGAGGCAAGAGAATTGCTTAAGCCAAGAGGTTGAGGTTGCTGTGAGCTGTGATGCCACAGCACTCTACCCAGACTGACAGCTTGAGACTCTGTCTCAAAAAAAACAAAAAAAGAAAAGAAAAGAAAATAGAGGGGGAAAGGGACACTACATGAAACATTGATTTATAAGGTTAGCATAATCCTACCTCTAAAATCTGAAAAAGGACATTAATTAGAAAAGGACATTAGACCTTTATCTCTCACAAACATAGATTATTTTAAAATTCTAAACTAAATAGTACCAAATAGAATCCAGTGGAATGTAAAAGAAATATATTGTGGGCTAGTGGCATTTACCCCAGGGCATTCAAAGGCCGGTTTAACTTCACAAAGTTAAAATTTAGCACATTAACAAAATAAAGGGGAGAAACATAAGATCATCCCGGTAGAAATCAAAAATAAATCTGATTGAACTTAGTACCTCAGCAAATTAGAAAGGGGAAGAAACTTTATCAAGTGCTGGTAAAAGATATCTACACAAAAGGTCTCAGCAGCTAGTATTATACTGTAAAATACTGAAAGGTTTCCCCCAAAGATCAAGAAGAGAGCAAGAATGTCTACTCTTGCTACTTCTGTTTAAGACTGCACTGGATGTCCTAGATCATATAATAATATAACAAAAATGTTCAAGTCCGAAGGAATGGAAAGGCATACTATAAATATTTGCAGATGACATGGTCATATAAGTAGATAATCCAAAAGAACATATATAATACTAGAACTAATGCATGATTTTAGCAAAGTCACCAAATAGAAGGTTAATATTTTTTAAAAGAAAATGACATTTCCTTACAGATGCAACAACCATTGTAAAATTAAATTTAAAGGCAATGCATTTAAATAGCTTAAAAACAACAAATATCTTGAAGTAAACTTAACAAAAGAAAAGCAAGTTTTTTCTATGCTGAAAACTATAAGAGAAAAATACAAGAAAACTGTTGCTGAGAAAAAATGAAAGAAAACTTTAAATAAATCAAAAGATATACCATCCTCATGGATCAAAGATATAATACTAAGTTATTGACTCTAATTTCTACCCAAAATATAAGCAGCTATTTTTTGTAGATGTTGGTAAACTTATTTTAAACACATATATGGAAGAAAGGACCTGAAATGTTCAAGATAATCTTAAGAAGAAAGACAAAATTGAAAGAGGTACACTAAAAAATTCCAAGGCTTATCTAAAGTGTACACCAATTAAAACAGCAAATGTCCTATTTGGCATGAGGATAAGTCTATAAGTTAATGGAGCGGAATAGAGGTCCTAGTCACTTGATGTCTAACATTCAATATGAGAAAAAAAGTCCTTTATTTATTTATTTATATATTTTTGAGACAAAATCTTACTCTGTGGCCTGGGTAGAGTGCCATGGCATCATTGTCATTGTCATTGTAGCTCACAGCAACCTCAAACTCTTGGGCTCAAAGGATCCTTTTGTCTCAGCCTCCCTAGTAGCCAGGACTACAGGCATGCACCACCTTGCCCAACTTTTTTTTGTATTTTCAGTAGAAACAGGGTCTCACTCTTGCTCAGGCTGGTCTCAAACTCCTGAGCTCAAGCAATCCACCCGCCTTGGCCTCCAAGAGTGCTGGGATTACAGATGTGAGCCACTGTGCCAGCCCAGAAAGAAAGCCTTTTCAATAAATAAGGCTGAAGCACATGTACATCCATAAAGAAAAATATTGAATTTAGTTCCTACCTCACTCCTTTGATAAAAAGTCATTCAAAAGGGGCCATTGACCTAAATGTAAAAACTAAGGCTATAAAATATCTAGAAGAAAATACAGTAACGTATTTTTGACTCTGGGATAAGCAGAACATTCTTAGATAAGGCACTCTAAGCACTATTAAAGAATCCAATTATAAATTGGATTTTCATAAAATGTATCTTTCTATAAGAACTCTTAGCACGACTTTAATTTTTTCAAGTCCTATCACTGGCTTGGTCTTTATCTTGTGATGTTATGGCCATGGCTATTATTCAGTGACAGTTTCATTATACAAGGCCTCATTGTCTGAACTCTTTTTATTCCTTCCAATTCTGCTTACAAATCAGCCTGTCTTTCTCTGAGCTCATTTCTTTCTTGCAACCACCTGTTCATGCTGTCAACATTATGCCTTGAAATTGTTCTTATTCCATGAGTCTGTTTGGTGTATTTTCTGCCTTCCAAGGTATAGCAGATGATAGTTTAACCACATGTTTTGCCAGTACATGCAACAGATGGTAAGTTTTCCAACTTCCTATTCTAGGTTACATACCACCTGCCTCTGAGTCCCAAAGACAATATAGCATATTATAAGATTTCACAAAGGCAACATTCCACTTTTAGTATCAATGTCTGAATTAGTCTACTTCTTTGCATAATAAACTCAAGATTTCAGTGGCTTACAGCAATAAACATTTATTTTCACCTTTACAGTTCTGTGCATTACAGGTGTCTGGCTGATGTAGCCTGGGTTTTCTTAGGCCAAGCTGAACTCTTGGCTCAGATCCTGTTTACTTTGGCTACACAAATATTCAATCTCAGGCCTTAAAAAAGGTGTACCAGATACAAGGGATGTGCTCTTTTTAATGATAGTTCAAAGGAACACAATTAAAGACTTTGCTTGAGTTATGCACATTGATATTCCAAATAAGGTCACATGGCCAAGCCCAGTATCAGTACACTCTCCCACCATGACAAATGGGAGGGTAAATTTCTATAATATAGATGGAGGGAAGAACTAGGAACAATTATCTAATGCTTTCTACAAAAACAAAGGAAACTATTTAAATGAAAACAAACTAAATCTATTGCCAATGAAATCAAAATTAAGACCAGTGATAACTGCTATGAGCAATAATTGCTAAGAAAGCATAACAGAGTAGCAATAATAGCCAATACAGCATATTAAAATCAATTTATCACATTACCTGAGTAAAAAAACCACATGGGAAAATTAGCTGATCACACAAAGTCATATTAAATGGAAAAGGTAGCCATACCAGCATTAGAATCTTTGTACCTAAACTCTCATTTATTAATTTTTTTAACCATTTAGGCACACTAGAATAGTGAACTTCGTTTTCTAAACTTAATTTTTCAATTAAAATTTTTTTTCTAAAGACTATGTACTAAAATCCATGGACCAGTTTGTAAACCAGTGATCTATCTAGAGCCCCTTCAGTAAACAGATAGAAAGTCATCTCCGTGGACTTCATGGAACTGAAGCTACTGAGAAGCTATAACTCCTGCAAATTCCAAAGCAAAATGCTCCCCACCTTTGCATAAGATTCCTGAAATGCATGGGCTGTTGAGAGGGCTCTCTCTATTCCAACGCCAGACAGCGTAAACCAAGGGAGGAAGGGAAGAAGAGAGCAGACAAAACCTGGTTTTAGGTTTGGTTTTGTTTCTCGTGTGTTTGTGTGTGTGTGTGTGTGTGAATTACAAAAGGTATTTTAATTGTTAAGTTATCAAAAAACAGACCAACTATCTTTTGAAGATAATGTTCATGAGCAGGTGTTTTTAAAGTACACTGATGAAATTCAGGGAAATACAAAATAACAGGGACCTTGATGTTTCTCAAAAGATCACACCTCATTTATCTTCATGCTGAAAATAATGCCTCTTATTCATATGAATGAATCATCCTTGTAGAACTTCGGCTGTTCTTTCCCCCTTTTCATTTCTTCCCCTTGTTAATTTTTAGTGACTAAATATTAGGTAATAAATCAAAAATAGCTGGAGGCCCTCCTACAAGCAACCCTTTGTTTGGGGATGACAATAAGACATTGACAGTCACTCAGCTGCAATAGCACAAGGATACAACAAACCCACAGGCGCACACCCGAGACGACAACACACCCCACCTGGTTACACGGCTCCACTTGCCCAGGTACAGGACTCAAAAGCTCATTTCCTATTTCATTCCTCTCCTCAGGTCAGCTCTTGCTTAGGCTTGTTAAAACCAAGGAACCTGCCACATTTTTTTAAAACAAGTATGCTCTATAATTAGAGGGTACTTTAGAAATAAAATCCTCCTCCTAAATCACGGGTATAGCTTTTCCACTTGAGAAAACAGTAGGTTATTTTTGAGAGCTGCACAAGGCACGTAAGACAAAGCGAAGAGAAGGCAGAACGGGGAGGGACAGAGGAGATTCCTGCGCAGATACAGCCACGCAGTGAAATGCGAAAGGTCAAACAACCCTGCAAATTCATGGCAGAGGCAGATCAAGCAAACCGCTCTCCAGACTCTCTTTAGAAGACACGACTGAGTGAGCCTGAAACCTGAATGTGGGAGACGGTAATTTTGTAACATTCCTTGGCCTTTACCATGCGTCAGGCACCACGTCCCCTCTGCATTTCACCGGAACGACGGGAAGCATTTTTTCTGAGCCAGTTGTTTCCGCTGGACTGCAGCAGACTCTGAGAAGAGCTGCTGGTGGTTTGAGTGTCCGCGAGCTCACTCTGAGTTCTTCAAGTCCTGGTTTTCTATCATCTTTTTAGACCCAGTTGGAGAGAAATATGTACTTCTTCCTTTGGAGTCAAAAGACTCAAAAAAAGAGGACTGGGAAAAAATGATAACTGAATATTTTAATAATGACCCTGAGACTAACAATATAAATTATGAGCACTGTGATTTTAGTTTTAAGAGCTGATTCAAATTTTTTGGAAAGTGGTCATTTGTTTATTCAATAATTTTTGAAGAGCTAAGGTCTTGCTCTGTTGCCCAGGCTGGAGTGCAGTGGCACAATCATAACTCACTCCACCTTCAACTCCTAGGCTCAGGACATCTTCCTGCCTCAGCCTACTCAGTAGCTGGGACTACAGTCTCATGCCACCACTCTTGGCTAATTTTTAAAAATGTATTTGTACAGACGAGGTCTGTCTATGTTGTCCAGGCGGGTCTTAAACCTCCGGATTCCAGCAATTCTACCTTGGACCCCCAAAGTGCTGGGGTTACAGACACGAGCCGCCTCACTCAGCTCAGTCACATCAATGATACCAACGACTGTTTCAATGATGGGGCCAGGGGCTAGGTAAAACCATCCAACACATAGAATCAAGACCAAGAATCCCACTGGAGCTAACCACACAGAACGAGACACAAAGGGACCTTGGCCCCTGAACCTGATGGAGGCAAATGGAAGACGTGCTTGTGTCAAAACTTAATGGCTTAAACCACACACACACAAGCATTTTTTCCTATCTCACAATTTTGTGGATCAGGTATTTGGGCAGGAATCAGCTGGTTCATTCTTTTGTTCCACCAAATGACCTCTATTAACAACATCATGTGGAACAGAAGAATTGCCCAGCTGAACCTGTGGTATTCCTGGGCTGCAAATCTGTAAAATATAATAAAATGGTTTGAAGGGTCCAAGGTGGTTTTACTTTCTGTTTTGTATTTTGGGTGGATATTGTGTGCTTTCTAACTTTGGCTGCTCATGTTGTCCCTTTCATCTTCAATAACTTCCCAACCATCTACAGCAGCTAAAATCTATTAAATTCTTTTAATACTCACTCACTTAGAGAAGATACTCACTGTATGTATGTTGAGTTGAGTATGTGAGAACATAAAATATTTTTCGCTACACATTTATCAGTCAAGACAATTCAAGAAAACATTAAAGTCTAAATTAATGCTTTGAGAAATACATTCTAAAAGATAATATGTTCATTAGATGCTTTATTCATTTATGAATGAAAAAAGTAAAAAAAGATTTTTTTCATTAATGATTTCATCAGTGGAATGACCATTCAAATTCATTTATCAAGTAGTATATCCTTTTAAAGCTGTGACCAGATCATCAGATACGATCATGCCATATCCCTAGAATGTAATTAGATGTTTTTTTAGGTATCTCTAGTCACGCTTTCCTAAAATACAGAGAATATTTGAGTATGCATGTCATACTCAAAGACCTTTTGACCTTGGAAAATACCTTTAAATATCTTACTCTGTGACAGTTTTAAAACACAATCAAATATTCATCAACATTTCCACCACAGGAAGGAGAAAGGAGGGATCTGTGTCTTCTCCTCTTGACTGTGGATGGGTCTCGTGACTCTTAGACCAATCAAGTGCAGTGGAAGAGACTTTGAGGTTAGATCAAAGAGTCCTCAGAACAGGCTCATTGACAGGAACATTTTCTCTTATTACTCAGGGCAGCCGGAGAAGAAGTATGAGTACTCTAAGGTCACTTTGCTAATCAGGTCTCCTGAAGGCAATTAATTTATAGTCCTAGCTAAGCTTCGCCTTCTAGCTATTCCCCCAAAGTACAAAATATGTCTGTAAACACCTTGAACCCTTCAAACCATTTTATTATATTTTCCAGTTGTGTGGGCCAGGAATGCCACCGGGTTCAACTGGTTGCTTCTTGCTCCAAGTGGTATTAATAGAGGTCATTGGGTGGAGCAAAAGAATAAACACAGCATTCTGACCCAAATACATGACTCAGAAAATTATGAAATATAATAAAATGTGTGTTTTTAAATCATTAAGGTTTAGCACACTTTGCTATGTAGGTAGAATAAGATCCCTGTGCCAACACCTCCTAAAAAATAAAAAGAACATGAGAGAGATATAAGATGCTGCCAAAGGGGGTTCTCGTGTGAATAGACAAAAGAGCTGGATGATATACAACCTGAACACAGGATTAGGGTCTAAGAAGGCCATCAGAGGGTCACAATAGTACAGAACATGTCTCGTTAGTGTCATCAGCAAGAGTCCAATCTGTCCCAGCCCAAATCCTCCCTTCTTACAAAATTTCAACTTGAATTCCATTAAGACAATATTCCATGAGATGATATCCTTGAAAATTTTGGTGATGGCATGAATATTTCCCTTATGATTAAGCATATTTAAACTCTGTAAGATTTAGAATTAAGTAGAGAATTATAGAAATGGATCTAAACCACAGCATTAATGTTAATATTGTGCGTTTTTATGTTTGTGAACTTATTATAAGAATTTGGTCAATTAAAACATCAGATCAGCTCGTTATTCTAATTTAAAATGCATAATTGAGTAAATAATTTAGACTTGTGCCTTCAAAATGAAATTTTACTAAGTTTACAGTTTGAGCACATTTCAAATATTCTGAGATTTTTTAGTTAAGTCACCTAATTTATTTACTAACATAGAAACTATATGTGTCATTTTAAAATGTTTGAAGACATTTCACTAAGTTTCTCCAATGGGACCAAACACTATTTAAAGCTAATATAGTTCCTAATTTAAACTCCTTAGAAAAGAATTTCCTCTTGCCATAATTTGCTGGGAACTATTCTTGTTCTTTCTCTCCTGGGGATTTACCTGAGCTGTCTTTAAGAAATATGCTGGTCACTGCCAGGGGCGAGGAAAAAAGGAAATTCTCCCTAAAAGGGTGAAGAAGAATCTGTTAATTATCAGCCACAGAAACAAGCTCAGCAGTTTCCGAAAAAAAGAAGTTTCTTCCTGGAAAAGCACCCAGCCCTGGCGGTGCTGAGCTGGTCAGTGCTTCCCTTTGAAGCCTCACAGGCCACTTCACCACCTGCCAGGAAGTGGAAAACCCACCCTGCAAACGATGCTCAAAGACTCAGAGGGAGCAGGGGCTTGGTGCCTGTTACCAGGTCTCCCCCGTCAGGTTAAGTGACAATAGCTACACAAACCCTTGTTAAAATCTTCAAAGAGTGGGAAAGCAAAAAAAAACGCGTCAGAGGTAAAGCCGGTCTTTACCTACTCTTGCTTGCTAAAACTATTGGCCTCACTTTTGACACACTTAATTTATACTGATTCCAAATGCTCTAATGCATGCCAATGGTTTGCAGAACATTGTAATTGATTCTGAGAAATTGCAAAAGAAACAGGACCCTCTCCCCAAGAAACCTGCAATGTGAAAAATCTGATACACCCCTGGAACAGATGTACAACATGGAGGACCACTGAGGCACGTGCACATGCTCCATTTACATAACATTCCATTCCATAACATGTTCCATGTTAACCTAACCGTATGACATACATGCAGCCTGTTACATGGTTAGGGTAACTGCAGCAGGGCTGATGCAGAGAAGGGTCAGTGATAGGTACATCTGCTTTGCATTTTAAAGATGAAATGTAAGGAAAGAGTAAGCTCTAGGTGTTAGAAAGGAAATATTATTGATCTCACATATGCCCTCAAATCAAGTTTAAATTCTTATGCAGTAAGTATAAATGTGTAAATACAAATAAATTCTCAGGATGTGTAATAGATAAACTAGAGGATGGATAGAGGATAAACAGAGAGAGAAAGAGGAATAATTTATCCAAATAAAGCCCTCATCACAGTATCAAACATCCAGAATCAGGTATAAATACCAACCACTGTTATGACTCAGGATCCATCCCTGACTTGTGCACTAGGACATTTTCGGAGGCGCCACCCTGCCATCTCAGCAAAGCCAGCAGTCTACGGGCCCTCTGCCTGAATAGCATGTATACAATATTCCCAGATTCATTTTTGGAACCCTGAAGTCTGTTTAGTCTTGTTACATCTGTACATGACTGTGAAAGAACAACAATATTGGCCCATTTATATTTAATAGGTCCTCATTTTGCCCCGGGCACTAAAGTAAGCATTTTATAAATAAGATTTCCTTTGGTTCTCACAACAGCCCGGTCAAGTGAGCCTAGTCTTTGTCTTCTCTTTAGAGACAAGCAGACTCAGTGAAAGAAAGGTCAAGTGAGATGCCTACGGTGGCACAGTTAGGCAGGGCCGGGTCTGGCCTCACAACCCCAGCAGCCTGACTCCAGAGGCCAAAGGTTTATTCATGTGGCTGTGATCCTGGACCACTGCGGGGATCAGTCGCTGCCTTTCAACACGATTATCCCCATTCGGTCCTGAATCAAGCACCCACCTCCCCACTCTCTCCCAGTTTTTCTTTTCCCTGTCCCTAACCCATCATTCCTTCTCTCCCAACCCCAGCTGAGCGCCCTGCAGAGCATTTACCCCGGCTCGCTGGCCTTCCTCTTCCTCTTCAGCCCACTGCAGTCTGACCTGCGCTCTTCCCTCCGCCCCTCACCCCCATTTATCGGAATGTGCCAGCACCAGCCTCCACCTGGTTCGAACCTCAAGTGTATGTTCCGTCGTCCTTTCAACATTTGGTGCCATGTCCTTCTGAGACTCCTGAGTCCCTAGACGTCTAGGACACTCATCTGTGGATTTCTCTCCAATGTCCACTCCTGTTCCGGGTCACGCTATTGACCTGGCGTCCCCTCCCATGTGCGCCTAGAAGTTTTCTCATGTAGTCTTGTGGGCAATGTCTATGGCATTAATCTAAGGTGTGCCTCTTTCCTTGGCATATTTTCCCTGGGTTCCTCAACTCATTTTCCTGTGTTCTTCAGGTCTTACCATTTAGCTCATGCCAAGCCACTCCAAGGATACACGTGGAAACGCAGCTATTCTCCTGGCTTAAAAAACCAAGGACAGCCACGCCGGGCTCACTAGCTGATGCAGAGGCTCAAGGGCCTGGACAGCCCCACTCAAATCGCCCCGTCACCCCGCGGAGCAGACGACACGCCTTCTCTCGTGTCAGCGGGCCCTCCTCCTCTTTGCTGCACGGGTATCTTAAATATTCATTTCAGAATTCTTTAACTTTATACAACTACTAGTTGGTGGATCCATGATATTGTCTGGCCAGATCCCCAGCCTGCTCTGGGAAGCGACCCCGAGGCCATCCTGTGGCTACACCAGGACTTACCTGGTACAGGTCCACTTCCTCCAGGAGCTGACTGGCCTAGGGCATCACCTGATTCCCAGTTGGGCCATGAGCGTCATTCTCCAGTTTGCTTCTAACTGGAATCGGAAAATTAAAAAAATACCTTGTTATGGGCAGTGCCTGTGGCTCAAAGGAGTAGGGCACCAGCCCCATATACCGGAAGTGGCAGGTTCAAACCTGGCCCCGGCCAAAAAAAACGCTTGTTATGAGTTAAATTGTGTTATTTAAGAGTACATTGTCTAATTTTCTCACTTTTGGGAATTTTCCAGTTTTTCCTCTGCAGTTGATTTCCAGTGGTAATTGCAAACTTGTACACTTTCTTGAGACCTGTTTTGTGTTCTAACATATGGTCTATCCTGGAGAAGTTTCCATGTGCACTTAATAAAAACATGCATCCTGCTGGTTTGGGTGACCTATGGCTTTTAGGTCTAGTCTGTTTGTAGCGTCGTTCAGTCCTCAATGTCTGATTGCTTTTCTCTCTATTGTTCCATCCATTATAAAAAGTATGGAAATCCTTCTCCTGGTGTAGAACTATTTCTTCCTCCTTTTAATTCTGTCAATTTTTCCTTCATGTATTTTGGAGTTTTGTTGCCAGGTGTGTATACGTTCATTACATCTGCTTAATAATGAAGGCTCTCTCTATGCATTCAGAAACCTAAAGGGAACATAGCTTTTCTCCAGGATGTAATAACATATTACATAGACCTATTTTTGCAGTTTAATATGTAACATATTATTTGGGATCTGCACAGGATTTGACATAATGCAGGGTCTAGAAGGTTTTGTCTAGTTAGTTAATTCACATAAAGGGATATAGAAAGTTTTAAAAACAGGAATAAAAAAATGATCAAGACAATGAAATGAATGTCTAATCAAATTTGAAATGAAAATTAATTATAGAAATGTGCACATGACTTCCTCCTTATTGAAGCATTACAATGTTACAGCATGCAATTTATATATATACACAAAGCATGCTTTCTAAGAGGTGCCATTTCCAGTAATGAATTTCATTTAGGTAACTGTCTGTCATGATGCTTTTAGGAAATATTTAACCCAGAGGTGATGCTTGTCAAGTATTTTCTCTAGTTCTTTGTCATTAAAACGTAATTTGATGTAGTTCTAGGCATGGAGAACAGCTGTGCCCTGCTCCTTTGCGCTTCCTTTTGCGGTGTCCTCCTGTGGGTTGATCCCCCTGTCCACATGTGAGTTGTTGTTTCTTTAAAGCATGGGGAGGTTCAGTTCCCTGTGCCTGTTAGAAATTTCAATAAGAGGCATTAAGCAGCCTGAATGAGTCAGAGATCTTTAAATAATAAGACAACCAAAGCTTAGAAGAGTAAAACAGCTTTAAAAAAATGTAAGAATAAAGGGCCACATTTGACGTGTAAGTATGGTCAACATTCTTGTGCTGCAAATAGGTGGAAATATTCCCCAAGTTCACAAAGGAAGGATATGATCTATAAATTATGCATTGGTTTGACTTGTTTTTCTTGCCACAGCAGCTCAGCTCGTTATTCCTTCACTGGAGAACACACTCCATTCTCTGGAACAACAAGGGAATAAGGAAAAGATAGAAATAGAGTGCAGCCTAATTCTTCCCTGGCCTATCACTGCCTCTCCTAACAAACACACACACAAACACGTCATTCCTAGGTTGTCCACAGGGGAATGAGAAATGGGGCTGAGTCCAGGGCCAGGGTTCTCATCACCCAGATTTGAGGCTGGGTAGGGAAATGGGAATGGATTCTTCCAGCAAAGGAATGAGTGAGTCTCTGGGGGGAGGGCACAGGTGACCTGAATCCCCTGGGGCACCACTGAGCACGGCTGCTCTGCTCTGCCAGTAAGCAGACAGATGCGGAGAGCAAGGATGGAGACAGCACCACATGAGACTGGGGAAGACAATGTAGGCAAGTGGACATTTTTATAACCCTTTACAGTTCATAAATGCTTTTCTTCTTCAGTGTGCCATTTATTTTTAAGCCAATGAATTACATAAGGGGCAGATAATATTATTATCCCCAGACAACATAATTAATGATCCCCATTTATTTTCACAAATAAAGAAATAGAGACTTGCCTAAGAGCACAATTATATCACACCGAGGATAGAGCTCTATTGTAAGTAATGGAAAGAAAAACTATAACTGTGAAAATCCGGAATTTCTAGGCAAAACTAAAGGACCAGATGAAGATCTATGACTTGTGTGATTTTCTCTACCAGGGTAAAGCATGTAAGTAGAAAACTAAACACAAAATTTTAAAAGTGAGGAGTTGCAAAATCTTAGAAGTCCAGCTATGAGAAGTGACAGTGATCCCTACATATTCTTCCATTTCTGTGAAAATTCTAGCTTTTGGCTTTGAACCAACTTAGTGTCCCAAAAGACCACAGATAAGGACCACAGTTTCTCAGACCCTCCTGGGGGTTGCCTTCATTAAGTTTCCAGTAAATTTTATGATTTCCTGTCACTTGTATATTGAAGCACAAAGTCATTGGAATTGGTAGTAATATCTAAACTGTGTTAGACCCAGGACCCAGTGAGTCTTTTTGCAGGGCTGAGGGTGAGTAGATCTCCTGTAGTATCTTTACATCAGGGTTAGAGGAGCCAGCTGAGAAACCCACCTTCAGGGAAAAGAGAATGAATGTATCGATGTCTTGAATACCGACACAAGGAAAAGTCACCAACTATTATTTCACCAAATTCTCTATAAGCACAAGGTATCACAAGGTATCAGCATTATTGGCACCCAGAGTTACAATCTGAGTGCATGCTTAGTAAAAGTTCTTGGTCCTTGACCTAAAGTGTCCCGATTAATCCAGCTATGCTTTAAGGAAGTATGACTACTGCTCCTCTTTAATAGATGAAGAACTTGAGGCTTGAGATGCTAAGTGATTTTTTTCTGAGATCACACAGTCAGTTACCAATAACACCAGGATTTACAGTGTTGAAGCCACAACTATCCTAGACACATTTCTGGTAATAGAAATGACAGCCCACAAGGTCAAGTGGGCAACAAACTTTTGAAAATTTTGATAACTCAGTCATGGAAGAAGCCCAACTGCCCATCGACCCATGAATGGATTAATAAATTGTGGTACATGTATACCATGGAATATTATGCAGCCTTAAAGAAAGATGGAGACTTTACCTCTTTCATGGATAAGAGGAAACATCCATGGAAAGATGGAGACTTTACCTCTTTCTTTACCTTTACATGGATGGAGCTGGGACGTATTCTTCTCAGCAAAGTATCTCAAGAATGGAAGAAAAAGTAATCCAATGTGCCCAGCCCTACTATGAAGCTAATTTATAGCTTCCATGTGAAGGCTATAACCCATTTATAGCACAAGAATATAGGGAAAGGGGCACGAGAGGGGAGGGGAGGGGGGAGGGTAACTGGTGGGATCACATCTATGGTGCATCTTAGAAGGGTGCAGATGAAACTTACTAATTGCAAAACACAAATGTCTTCATACAATAATGAGGAAAGTGCCATGAAGGCTATGTTAAACAGTTTGATGAAAATGTTTCAGATTGTATCTGAAGCCAGCTCATTGTACCCCACGATTGCACTAATGTACACAGCTACTATTTAACAAAAAATAAATAAATAAATAAATTTTTTAAAAAGGCATCATTCGTAGTGAAAAGAGCCAGCCTGAAATGATTACATCCTATTCAATTCCATATAGTGATGGAAAATGAATCCACATTAGTAGTCAAGGAAGGTACAATCTACAAGGAAGTATAAGGGACTTTTTTTGGATGTCAGAATTGTTTTGTATCCTGATTGTGGTGGTTACATAAATATATACATGTGTTGAAATTCATAGAACTGTGTACCAAAAAATCAAGTTTATTTCACTCATTCATCCATTAATCTGGCTAAAGTACAAAACGTGTTGTTATGGAGAATTTCTTATACCAAAAATACCAAACACTAATGAGGATTTGGAATAACAGAATCTCACCCATTCACTCCTGGTTGGAGTACAAAATGGTATAGCCACTTTACAAGACAATTTGACAGTTTCTCAAAAAGCTAAACATAATCTATCCATACAATCCAGTAACTGTGCTCATATATACTGAAATGAGTTGAAAAGCTCCAAAGTCCTGCACAATCTAGTAATTGTGCTCTTTAATACCCAAATGAATTGAAAACATGTCCACACAAAGTTCACAGAAGCTTTATTCATCATTTCCAAAAACTGGAAGCAATAAAGATGTCCTTCATTAAGTGAGTGGATAAATAGTGGGTAATTCACACAATGGAATATCATTCCGTGATAAGAGAAAAGAGCTAGCTTGCCAGAAAAGGACATGGGGGAAACTTAAATGCATACTGCTAAGTGAAAGCGACCAGTCTTAAAAGGTTGTATATTGTACGCTCCCACTATATGACATTCTGGACAACTATTGCCACAGTAAAAGGATCATTGGCAGTTGGACACTGGGGATAGAGAATAGGGATAAGTAAGTGGATTTTAATCCATTTTAAGGATTGTGAAACTACAATGGTGGTTGCAGGGCATTATGCACTTGGTAAAACCTACAGAAAAAAAAGAGGAAATCCAAATGTAAACTATGAACTTTAATTAATATGAATGTATTAATTTGGCTTATCAACTGTAACAAATGTACCACACCAATGATGAAAGATACTAATAATAGGGGAAACAGTGTGTGTATGCGCCTGTGTGTGTATACATGTCTGCTGGGGGTGGGGAAAAATAAGGGTAGTGTCTGGAAATTCTCTGTTATTTTACTCAATTTTTGGTACACCTAAAAATTCTTTTATAAATGAAGTCTATTAATTAAATAAGTGAATTTTAGTACATATAACATTAATTTGTTAAAATGTTAACAACAATAACAAAAAGAAAACCACATAGAAATGATAGCAATTCAATTATCCAAAATTAGAAGTAGCAAGAAGCCCAGGTGAGAAAAGGCACAAGGCTGAGACAGATGCAAATTTTTGCAAAAGACATCTTGCCATGTTGTACATTTCAGTTTCAATTAGTTGATTAATTCCTCTGTCAACCCATTTTTATGACTGATTGAATGAATTCAATTTTTGTTTGATCTTGCAAGGAAGGAATTATTATCATGCAATTCTTGTTAATTTTCAAGTAGACTAAGGCAATAGCTTATTCTATAATAACAGACTGAGACATTAAATTGTGACTCCTTTTCAGCAACCCCTTTTTTTTAAGTTACAAACTACTTTTAAATTTCAGCTGCTTGTCAGGAGTTATTGAGATAGCTTGAGATATTTTCAACTACACTTATTATCCTCCACATTTTTATTGGCGATATTTCACAGGTATGACAACATGTCTGCATTAATATATAATAAGCATCTTCTTAAGCAGTGGTCAGTCCTTTTGTGATTTGGCATAGCTACACTATTATGATAAATTACCTTAAACAAGTTCAACCTGATAACAATGAAAAAGGTTACGTTGTTCTTCAATTATCCTTTTAATCAATCTCCCAGGATAATCATTCTGCCTAAAAATATGTTTCTCAATACTAATTTCATTATCTAGGTGATTCTCATCACTAATCATTAGAGTGCAATTCTCCATATTCTTAACAACTCTTACTTTAACTTAAATGGGTGATTAGACTCAATATGCAGGATATTACCTGCACGGTGGTCTTGATAATACATCCTTCATTGTAACTATCTTCGCTTCATCCTACTAATAGATGTTAAAAAAGAAA
The DNA here is from genome assembly GCA_963574655.1 of Perodicticus potto. Taxonomy (NCBI): domain Eukaryota; kingdom Metazoa; phylum Chordata; class Mammalia; order Primates; family Lorisidae; genus Perodicticus; species Perodicticus potto. The sequence goes on along the minus strand of CAUYRH010101374.1, from coordinate 22,056 downwards.
AAAGCTCTCTTATTAAAGCCTTCCACAGTAAATCATATATCTAAATGAAGATTATTTCCCACAAAAAAGAGATAATAAAAGACTTTTATTCCTTTATGTCAAGAAAACCTTCCTGTAACACTTTGCTACACTGAATATTATTGAGCCTGTTAAAGTAATAAAAGAAACAGCTTTTCAAAATATTGGCAAAGCATGTAGGCTTCAAACGTAGTTTTAGACATGGATTTTCTTTTTTTTTAAGTTGTACCCTTAATTATGAAGAATAGAAAATGGATATAGCTTTCCTGGTTTTGTTTAGTATTCCTCACTAGTCTACATTCAAAGTAGGCCTCAATGAAGCATTCTTGATTTTACTGTGTCCTAACACACACCATTTAGTCACAATTAAAAGAACTTGAATGTAAGTATTTGCAGGATACCATTGATAGGAGTTAGAAGGCCTTAGGCAGGGACTGGGAAACACAGAGATGGGAGAGGGAACTGTGTAGCCATTGACCACTGGCTATTGCCAGGTGGCTCAATGCCAGGGGGAGGGACTTTCTCTAGGGATTGGACAGAGGAAGCAGCCAACACAAATAAAGGGCCAATCAACATGGGCCAGTCAGTTAATGTTTAAAGAAACCAATCAGGGTAAGCCAGCAGGGTTTGAAGAACCCAGTCAGTGTTTGCTAGTAGGTTTGGGCAAGCAGACAGTCATTAAAAAGCCCAAACTCAGAAGAACTGCAATGACAAGTGGTTTGGGACCCCTTCCGTTGTATCAGAAGCTTTCATATCTTCTAATAAACCATTGCTCTATTGCTTCTGCTTGTCTGTAGTTCATGAATTCATTCTTCAATTCTCAAGAACCTGTCCAGGAAAAGAAAAATCTGGTATCACCATTAAAGTACACAAGCCCCAAATAACATCTCTTGAATTCACCTTGCCCTTTATATTATAATATAGGAAAGAATTTTATACATGTCTCACTTAAATAATGTTTTCATCTCTTAAATAATGTTTTTCTGACACTCATTCCAATCTCTAAGCTGTTTGTAACTGTTAATAGACTCTGCGTTTTAAGAAAATGTCATGCAACAAGCTTACTAAAATGCAGATCTTAGTGTGTTAGCAACTCTAGTCACAGTTCTTAAGGTAAAACGAAACAGAAGTTAAATCTTGACACTTTCACATGTTTTTATTGACTATAGCTAGTAATTTGATTGACTATTATTGTTATTACCTGTATTTTAGTTTATAAAAATTATAATACTTCTCAATAGAAAGTATTTTTAAAAGTAACCTCTTTTTTTTTGCTTTTCAAACATTTTTTAACTTACATACAGTAGAATTCATTCTTTGCAGCACCCAGTTTTATGGTTTTGACAAATGCATAGGCAAAGTGTTGTGTGCTCACCACCACAACCAGGGTACAGAACAGTTTTATCTTCCCCCAGCTCACTCTTGCTGCTTTCAAGTAGCCAACCTCCCTTCCTGCCTACAATCTCTGCAGAATTACTTTTAAAAAGCTTAAATTAGTAAGAGCTGAAGGAACCCAATGATTGTTCCATGAAATGAATGTTTCCAGTCACTCCACATTTGTTCTTCAAAAGAATCAAGGCTGTATATCTGAAGTTAGCATAAAATCAGCATCTTGGGCATACATAGTATGAAGCAAAAAGAAAGATGGTACATTCTCACTCATTTGGATATTAGGTCTGATTCTCAGGAAACCTCATATCCTCCCTTACTCTCTTAACCCAGGAGTGCAAACATATGCTGTTTCCTTTAAAACAAGATCCTGCCCATTTGCTTGCCAATGGTTGTTAACGGTCTGTAAGAAAAAGAAAAAAATATATATCCTGCCAATTCCTTGTCACAATGACTTACTCTAGTTTAGGCAGCAGACTTCCTAAACCAAGACTTATCATTTCGGGGTTATTTCCATGTGACCTGTGGAGAATACTCATGAATAGGAGGAGAAAGCATGTGGCTTTCTCTGCTGTAGGGCTGAACTCTACGGTGCGAGACTAGAAGGCAGTCCTGAGTGTTGTGAAGTAATCATTAAGTTACACGCTTGTCATTTCTTGTACATTCACTCAGAACTAATGCACATCACTTTTTCCAATTATAATCATTCCACCATTTAACAAGCACAAAAGGCCTTAGATTCCAATTTGCCACTGATGCCTCACTCTCACTTGCTTATTTCTTGGCATTTTAGTCTTGCTGGGTTGTTCTGGCCTCCAAGAATACAGAGCATTCGCCTTTCCTAAAACAAACTTGCAGGCAGAGTAGACAAGAACAGCTGGGCTCACGTTAGAGGGCAGGCCATTTTCACTGCTACGGTAATTTGTCTGTTCTTGCAATGATTTTTTGCTGTTGTAAATACATGGGGCTTTTGGTTTCCTTGTTGCTGAAGCTAAACATAAATCACAAAGGGATATGCTATATATGTTTCTGTGCATACTTCTCTGCTGGTCATATCAAACCTTCTCTGGTACATGTCTCCATTCATTTAATCTCTCAAATTTGTTTCTGTCTTCCCAAGCGCCCGCACACAAACAAGTAATTGCCAGGCTAGAAAAACATTATTGTCTTCATACTTGTTAGATTCTTCTTCCTTCCGTGAGTATTAAAATGCCAGAACGAGCTGGGAAACATGCTAGCTTTGGATACGCAGCCTTAAACATGAGCTACATATAAGAGGAAATTGGTATTTTCATTTGCTGCACATGCTTTAATGATATTAAGCAATCTAATACGGTGCATACGCTGGATTTCAGTAATGCTTCTCTTGAGAATTTCAAGCGGTAATGGCAATTTAAAATGACAGCCTTACATTTATATAGCTTCTTTCATCTCAGAGGTCTTTACACTTTATAAAGTTATATGGAGCAATCATTTCACTTACCCACCGCAGAAATTCTGCCACCTCTAGGGCAACTCGGAGCTTACTCTCAAAATTGACGCAACATTACAGATAATTACAACAAGAGGCAAAAAGTGACACAGTCAATGAAAACCAAATAGGGAAAACAGAAAGATAAAGTAATTTCCAGGAGAAATTTTAGCCAAAAGGTAAGAACAAACAAACAAAAATTCCCTGGGGTTATTTAATAACCACTGGTGCACGGGAATGTGAACTCCCATGCCAGCCACTAGAGAGCATTTCAGGGATACAAATTTAAGGCTAATTCTCTAAAGGTTGAATTTAGATTAGTGGAAGTAAAAATCTGAAGAAAGAGAGAGTGCCTATACAACTGGGTAAAAGAGTCTCATAGTATTAATACAATACTCTACCTAAAGATGTCATGTTTTCCTTCTTCCTTAAAATACCCACAATTTCCTCTACTTTTCCATACTTCTGACAATACACAAAGGTTTATGCACAGACACACATTCTCTCTTTCTTTCTCTCTCTCTCTTTGGCACCCAAAACATTAGAAAGTTGTTTACTGGATATATTACTTCAAGGGCATTTTTAAAAGCCTCTCAGGACATCTGTGAACACTTTTTTTCCTTGACCCATTATAATTGTATTTTAAGAATTATATAAGGAAAGCTCTGACAAGTTTGCATTGTATATAGGTAACTGGGCATACACTCAACATGCTCTGAGTCATTTGAGCCTTTGTCCAGCAGAGGACAAACTAGGCTCCAGCTCCGTGCTAATGGCGTGAGTGAGCAAGCCAGAACAGCTCCCAAAATAACCCAAAAGCTCAAGCCTGCCCCTCTTGACTACTACTGGTCTATTGCATCCCCCAAACCTATAAACTAGCCCAATCTCAGAACTTTTAAATTACCTAGAAACATTCTGGTTATTACGATCAGGGATTTTCCAAACCCAGACTCTCAGAGCTCTAAGCCCTGCTGAGAGACCAGTGCTGGCTTCTTTACCCTCCATACACTTTCCCTTCTTGCAGCTGGTTTATTCTACATTAGGCATTATTAAAATACTTATGGAAAAGTGGATTCATTTGTGTTTTTTAATTTCTAGATAAATCAGGCATTCTCAAGGATAGGGTGAGATTTGAAACAATCTTGAATGTAGAAACAGCTAGGTAAAGAGTTGCCTTTTAATAAGTTCGTTATACAGGAGTATTTTTTTTATTTAAACATAACTGAATACTTTAGAAAATTACAAAAGGGAGGTTGAGGAAAATCTAGAAAAGACAAGAAAATGGCAGAAAGAAGAAAACATGACTCTAATGCCTTAGAGAACAGATTCTTCCTTTCACCCATTTTCTTGAATTCACACGTATCTTCTCAACTTTAAAAAAAAAAGTACATGATAATACCCAGAGATATGTAATAAATGTTTCACATCAAACTCCTCAGTAAAACAAATAAAATAAGGCCCTAATTGGTAGCGTTTGCCAATTTCTGTAGTGTAAATACTTGCAGTATGGCTGATTTCAAGTTATCCATGTCAAGTCGCTGATGAGACGAGAAGAAATGCACACACACGGTCCTGTGTGTGGAGCTGAGTTGGCTCCCGCAGACACTGAACCCCCAGAGCTTTGGAAGTCTTTCACCCAACAGTATTTTGACAGCATCTTTCCCTGTCTGCAAATGTTTTCTTTGAAAAATCATTTTAAACCCGTTATATTCTATTTTATGGATACATTATAACACCTCTGATAAGTTTTTATCCAGTTTTTGATTCTATTTTTAATATAATGATTAATATCATGCAACTTAATTATTATACCCATTCATATTTTCAAAGACATATTGGTTACCTAGTTTTTACCAATGAGGTAAGATAGGTGAGGGGAGAGAAATTATATCTCTGGTTGGCTTACAGTGAGGCTAAAAAACAGCTAAGAAAGCTACGAGGGCCCGGAAAACTTAAGTGACAGAAACAGGCTGGATGGGAGTTCTGGCAAAGTGAAGCACTCATATTCCACCATAAAGGAAATATAGGCTTTATATTGCCAGATACTTTTATTGTTGAAAGGAAACAATAAAAACTCTTGAACACAGTAAAATTATAACTCTTGAACATAGTTAAACTACCACACCTTTCTGGATCAGATATATCCTCCATGCCAGTCTTCCGCTGATAAAAGTCAGCACCCATCACATGGCCTACATCAGAGTTCAAAACATCTTCACTCCCTGTATTTAATTCTTGTCACAAGTCAATTTTGTCTCAACATTATATATTGATTTCTCAACAATTTATGAAATGTTTGTTAATGCAAAGACCCACACGCTATTTCTAAGGTCACAGTTGCTTTTTTTAAAGTTTTGAAATTATTTCATTTTAGAGACAGAATCTTACTCTGTCACTCAGGCTAGAGTAGAGTGGCATGATCATAACTCTCTGTGACCTGGAACTCCTGAGCTCCAGCAACTTTCCTATCTCAGCCTTCTGCACATGCCACCATGCCTGGTGAATGTTTTAATTTTTTTCTAGAGACAGGGGTCTCACTATGTTGCCCAGGCTTGTCTTGAACTCCTGACCTCAAGTGATCCTGCAGTCCTGGCTTTAGATTCCAGGTGCGAGCCAATGTACCTGACGCCCACTTTACATACTATGGAGAAATTAGCAAGTGCTGAAACTCCTTCAGTGCTGATGCATGGTTATTTCTCTTTAAGTGACACCACAGTGTTAGTGGCACCACCAGGAGTCGTCTATCCTCCTAATGAGACTTTTTATGTATCTTTGAGTTGCCAGATATGCAATGACCAGCTGTCAAAAATCCAACAGGCTGGGCGGCACCTGTGGCTCATTGAGTAGGGCGCCGGCCCCGTATACTGAAGGTGACGGGTTCAAACCCAGCCTTGGCCGAACTGCAAAACAGAAAAAGAGCCGGGCATCGTGGCAGGCGCCTGTAGTCCCAGCTACTCGGGAGGCTGAGGCAAGAGAATCGCCTAAGCCCAGGAGTTGGAGGTTGCTGTGAGCTGTGTGACGCCACAGCACTCTACAGGGGGTGATAAAGTGAGACTCTGTCTCTACAAAAAAAATAAAAAAATAAAAAAAATAAAAAAAATCCAACAGGCTGGGCACTGTGGCTCATGCTTATAATCTTAGCACTCTGGAAGGCCAAGGAAGGTGGTCTGCTTGGGCTGTGAAGCTCCAGACTAGCCTAAGCAAGAGCAAGACCCCATCTCTACTGAAAATAGAAATATTAGCCAGGCATGGTGGTGCACAAGCTAAGATGATGCCACAACACACTATCTAGGGCAATGCAGTGAGATTCTATTTCAAAAAAAAAATCCAAGAAATGCCAGTCTATCTAGTTTAAAGAAAACATGGCTTATGGATCCATAACTACTAATCACATTTTACTTCTAGGTTTCCCAAGACAGGAAGAAGAGTACTATTATGCTGAGAGGGGACCAAAGAACCTACTTGCTCCTTACTTGACTAAACTTTACTTGGAGGTCAATATTCAACTCTTTGAATATAAAATCATCCTTTAGATTTATTTGTAGAGATAATTTAAATGCATAGCATGTTTCATACACTTTTGGATACAATACAAGTTCTGCCTGTAGGCCATTTTCTTCCTCTTCTTCTTCCTCTTCTTTCTCCTCCTCCTCCTCGTCCTTCTTCTTCTTTTGTAAACAGAACACTAGTAACATCAGAACAGAGACCCTTTCAGACTTCAGAAACATCCATCCTTTTCCATACTTCAATGCCAAAGTGTATAAAGCATTTTTCCAGTTGTGTAGTAACTGCTTCACTCTGAAACTTCTGTTATCATCTATCGTTCATAGTAAGTGACAAATTTCAGCACATATTTCTCAAGGTGGACTATTTCAAATTTGGAGCAAAAAGCTAAATTTTAATCTTATCATCCTAATTTCTTCTCTGTGTTTGTCCATTTTGGAAAAACAAAATCTTTTGAAATAGGTACAAGTATGTAAAGACTCAAGCAAGGCCCTGGGTTGTAGCCATCATGACACATGAGTTCTTCTTGACTCTATTATCAACTAGTTACAAACTTTAGAAATTTAAGTTTCTTGCTCTATAAAATGGAATGCAAGTGGTCCCTAACTTATAATCATTCTAGTTATGATTTTTCACCTTCATCGTGGTCCAAAGTGATAATCATTCAATGGAAACTGTACTTCAATTACCCATGCAACCATTTTGTTTTCCACTCCATGTACAACATTTAGTGAACTACATGAGATATTCAGCACTTTTTGGTCAGCTAGGTTTTGTGTTAGATGCTTTTGTCCAACTGTAGGCTAATGGAAGTGATCACAATACATGTAAGGTAGTTAGGTTAAGCTGAGATGTTTTGTAGATTAGGTGTAGTGAATGTATTTTTGACTTGTAGTGTCTTCAACTTATGATGCATGTACCGGGGTATAACTCTGTCATAAAATCAAGGAGCATCTGTTACAATTACTTGAATCCATAGAAGTTTGTGAGGATCAAAAGAGTTTATACATGTGGAAGCATTTTGCAACTCCAATTCCTTTCTAAATGTAAGACTGATTTGTTATTGAGTATCAGAGTGGGAAGGGCAGGGGAAAGGACATGAGGATTGGAAATGAAATGAATGAAAGCTGTTAAAAAATTTGTAGACAGATAAGATTTGGTGGACAATCATACATTAGAAATAGCAGTACAGATGAAGCAGGCTAAACCAGATGCACATAATGGACAATGAAAAAATTCACATATGACCACATCCACATTGTTTGCAGTCTTAAGAGATTTATATATTCCCTGAAGAGCATCAATAGACCGCTTAAAGCAGTGGTTCTCAACCTACCTAATGCTGCGACCCTTTAATACAGTTCCTCATGTTGTGGTGAGGCCCAATCATAAAATTATTTTCGTTGCTACTTCACAGATGTAATTTTGCTACTGTTATGAATCGCAATGTAAGTATCTGATATGCAGGATGTATTTTCATTGTTACAAATTGAACATAATTAAAGCATAGTGATTAATCACGGAAACAATATGTAATTATATATTGTGAAATATTTCTTTTTTCTTTTTTATTGTTGGGGATTCATTGAGGGTACAAGAAACCTGGTTGCACTGATTGCATTTGTTAGGTAAAGTCCCCCTACAATTGTATCTTGCCCCCAAAAGGTGTGTCACACACCAAGACCCTGCCCTCTCCCTCCTTCCTTCTCTCCACTCTAACTATCCCCCACATCCCACTCCTTCTTTCTCTCCTCTTCCCCAACCCCCACCATGTCATTAATTGTCATTACTTGCCCTCATCTCAAAATTGAGTACACAGGATTCATGCTTCTCCATTCTTGTAATGCTTTACTAAGAATAATGAGTTCCACTTCCCTCCAGGTTAATGCAAAGGCTGTGAAGTCTCCATTTTTTAAAGGCTGAATAGTATTCCATGGTGTAAATATACCATAGCTTGTTAATCCATTCCTGGGTTGGTGGGCATTTAGACTGTTTCCAAATTTTCGTGATTATAAATTGAGCTGCAATAAACAGTCTAGCGCAAGTGTCCTTATGATAAAAGGATTTTTTTTTTCCTTCTGGGTAGATGCCCAGTAATGGGATTGCAGGCTCAAAAGGGAGGTCTAGTTTGAGTTCTTTAAGGTTTCTCCATACTTCCTTCCAAAAAAGGTTGTATTAGTTTGCAGTCCCACCAGCAATGTAAAGTGTTCCTTTCTCTCCACATCCATGCCAGCATTTGCAGTTTTGAGATTTTGTGATGTGGACCATTCTCACTGGGGTTAGACGGTATCTCAGGATGGTTTTGATTTTCATTTCTCTAATAATTAGGGATGATGAGCATTTTATCATATGCTTGTTAGCCATTCATCTGTCTTCTTGAGGGAAGGTTCTATTCATGTCTCTTGCCCATTGATATATGAGATTGTTGTCTTTTGTCATGTGAATTAATTTGAGTTCTTTATAGATCCTAGTTATCAAGCTTTTGTCTGATTCAAAATATGCAAATATCCTTTCCCATTGGGTAGGTTTTCTATTTGCTTTAGTTGTTGTCTACTTAGCTGTACAGAAGCTTTTCACTTTAATTAAGTCTCATTTGTTTATTTTTGTTGTGGTGGTTGCCACAGCAGTCTTCTTCATAAAGTCTTTCCCCAGGCCAGTATCTTGCAGTGTTTTTCCAATGCTTTCTTTGAGGATTTTTGCAGTTTCGTGCCTTAAATTGAAGTCCTTTGTCCATCTTGAATCAATATTTGTGAGTGGAGAAAGGTGTGGGTCCAGTTTCAGTCTTTTACATGTGGATATCTGGTTCTCCCAGGACCATTTATTGAATAGGGAGTCTTCCCCCTGCCCCATGTACGTTCTCGTTTGGTTTATTGAAGATTAGGTGGTTGTAAGATGTGAGTTTAATTTCCTGGTTTTCTATTTGATTCCAAATGTCTATGTCTCTATTTTTGTGCCAATACCATGCTGTCTTGGCCACTATGGCTTATAGTACATTCTAAAACCTGGTATGTTGATGCCCCCCCGGCTTTGTTTTTATTACTAAGAACTGTCTTAGTTATACAGAGTTTTTTTCTGGTTCCATACAAAACACAGAATCATTTTTTCCAAGTCTTGAAAGTACGATGTTTGTATTTTAATAGGGATGGCATTGAATCTGTAGATTGCTTTGGGAAGTATAGACATTTTAACAATGTTGATTCTTCCCAGCCATGAGCATGGTATGTTCTTCCATTTGTTAATATCCTCTGCTATTTCCTTTCTTAGGGTTTCATAATTTTCTTTATAGAGGTCTTTCACCTCTTTTGTTGGATATATTCCTAGGTATTCCATTTTGTTTGAAGCTATGGTGAGTTGTGTCCTTAATTAGATTCTCATCTTGGCTGTTATTGATGTATACAAAGACTACTGACTTGTGGACATTGATTTTATATCCTGAGACATTGCTATATTTTTTGATGACTTCCAGGAGTCTAGTAGTTGAGTCTTTGGGGTTCTCTAAATATAAGATCATATCATCAGCAAAAAGGGAGAGTTTGACCTCCTCTGCACCCATCTGGATGCCCTTTATTTCCTTGGTCTTGCCTAATTGTATAGGCTAGAACATCCAGCACCATGTTGAATAATAATGGTCACAGAGGACAACCTTGTCTGGTTCCAGTTCTAAGAGGAAAAGCTTTCAGTTTTACTCCATTCAGGAAAATATTAGCTGTGGGTTTGTCATAGATAGCTTCAATTAGTTTAAGAAATGTGCCACCTTGGCTATACTCTTCAGTGTGCTAAAGAAAAGGATGCTAGATTTTATCAAATGCTTTTTCTGCATCTATTGGGAAGATCATATGGTCTTTGCTTTTGCTTCTGTTAATATGGTGAATAACGTTTATGGACTTAAGTATGTTAAACCAGCCTTGCATCCCTGGGGAAAAAAACCTACTTGATCATGATGTATGACTTTTTGATGATAAACTGTAATCTATTGGCTAGAATTTTGTTGAGAATTTTTGCATCTATATTTATTAGAGAAATTGGTCTGAAATTCTCTGTTTTAGTTGGGTCTTTTCCTTGCTTTGGTATCAGGGTGATGTTTGCTTCATAGAACATGTTGAGGAAGATTCCTTCCTTTCTCTTCAATTTTTTGAAATAATTTCTGCAGTACAAGATAAGCTCTTCTTTGAAGATTTGATAGAATTCTGGTGTGAAGCCCTCTGGACCAGGGCATTATTTGTTGGAGATTTTTTATTGTTTCTTTGATCTCAGTGCTTGAAATTGGTCTGTTCAAGAGCTCTATTTCTTCCTGGCTAAGTCTAAAGAGAGGGTGTTCCAAATATTGATCCATTTCCTTCACATTGTCAAATTTCTGGGCATAGAGTTTCTGGTAGTATTCAGAGATGATCACTTGTATCTCTGTGGCATCAATTGTAATTTCCCCTTTATCATTTCTAATTGAAGTTACTAGATATTTTACTTTTCTATTTCTAGTTAGTCTGGCCAAAGGTTTATCTATTTTATTTATTTTTCAAAAAACCAAGTCCTTGTTTCATTAATTTTCTGAGTGATTCTTTTGATTTCAATTGCATTGATCTCTGATTTAATTTTTGAAATTTGATTTCTTCTGCTAGTTTAGGCTTAGGTTGTTCTTCTTTTCCCAATTCCATAAAATGGCTTGTGAATTTGTTGATGTGTTCTCTTTTTGTTTTTCAAATGTAGGCATCTAAAATGATAATTTTTCCTCTCAGAACTGCTTTTGCAATATCCCACAGGTTTTAGTAGCTTGTGTCTCCATTGTTGTTGCCCTCAAGGAAGTTTTTGATTTCCTCTTTTATTTCATCCTGCACCCAGTTGTCATTCAACAGAAGGTTGTTTAATTTCCATGCCTTTGTGTGGGATTGAATGTTTTTGTTGGAGTTGAGTTCCACCTTTAGTGCCTTGTGGTCTGAGAAGATACAAGGTAAAATTTCTAATTTTTTGATCTGTTGAGGTTTGTTACTTGTCCTAGGATATGATCAATTTTGGAGAATGTTCCATGGGGCAATGAGAAGAATGTATATTCTTCATTTGGGGGATGGAGTGTTCTATATACATCTATAAAGCACAGTTGTTCTAGGGTCTCATTTAATTCCCTTATATCTTTGTTTAATTTCTATTTAGAGGATATATCCAGCTGTGTAAGAGGAGTGTTAAAGTCCCCTGTTATTATGGTGTTATAGGATATCATATTGCTCAGACTGAGTAAGGTCTGTTTCAAGAACCTGGGAGTATTTATGTTGGGTGCATAAATATTTAGAATTGAAACATCCTCTTTTATTTTTCCCTTGACCAACATAAAGTGACCATCTTTGTCTTTTTTGACTTTACGTACTTTAAATCCACATGTATCTGAAAGTAAGATTGCAACTCCTCTTTTCTTCTGAATTTGGTTTGCCTGAAAAATTGTCTTCCAACTCTTAACTCAGAGTTTTAATTTGTATTTTGAAGCTAGGTGTGTTTCCAACAGACAGCAAATGGTTGGCTTGTGTTTTTTAATCCAGTCAGCCAATCTATGCCTCTTAAGTGGGGAATTCAAGCCATTAACATTTATTGAGATAATTGATAAATGTAGTAGTATTCTATTCATCTTATTTCATGAAAGTCCATTGTTTAGTTTTATCTTTTGCAGTATTGTGGAAGTTAGATTCCTGTCCTTTCTGAGTTCTTACTTTGCCATTGATCCATTGTGATGGTCAGTGTGTAGAACAGGTTGAAGTTTTTCCTGTCAAGCTTGTCTTGTTATGGTGAATTTCCTCAATTCACAATGCAAATTACTGCTTGCATAGCAGTAAAAGATTTGATTCCTCTGTCAATTTTAAAGCTTAGCCTAGCAGGATATAGAATCCTGGGTTGGAAATTGTTCTGTTTAAGTAGATTAAAGGTAGACGACCCTTTTCTTCTTATTTGAAAAGTTTCATTAGAGAAGTCTGCAGTCACCCTGATGGATTTTCCCTTGTAGGTCAACTGGTGCTTAATCCTGGAAGCTTGAAAGAATCTTTCCTTTTGTCTTGACTTTGGACAGGTTCATCACAATGTGTTTTGGAGAAGCTCTGTTACAGTCGAGGTGACCTGTGATCTGATATCCCTCTGAAAGGAGTGTGTCAGAATCTTTGGTGATATTTGGGAAATTTTCTTTCATAATATTCACTAGTATGGCTTCCATTCCCCTGGGGCATTCTTCTTCCTCTTCTGGGATACCTATAACTCATATGTTTGTACACTTCATAAAGTCCCATAATTCTGTCAGTGAACATTCTTCCTTCTCTCTCTTCTTTTCTGCCTCTTTAACTGTCTGAGTTATCTCAAGAGCTTTGTCCTCTACCTCTGAGATTCTTTCTTCTGCATGGTCTAATCTGTTGTTGATACTTTCTATTGCATCTTTAAGTTCCCTAATTAACTGCTTCAGTTCCTTCAGCTCTGCTATACCCTTTCTATATTATTCATATCATTCATCTCTTATTTGATTCTGTTTTGGATTTCCTTTTGGTTATTTTCCACTTAATCAGCAGTTTCCTTCATTGTTTCCATCATTTCCTTTATTGTTTTCATCGTCTGTATTCTAAATTCCTATTCTGTTATTTCTAAAATTTCTTTATAGGTAGAATCCTCTGCAATTGTTACCTCACAACAACTGTTGGGAGTTGCTCTGGACTGGTTTTTCATGTTGCCAGGACTTTTGCTGATTCTTCCTCATGAGTGCTTTCTTTGATCTGTTTCCTTGCCCTAATTTTCCTTTCACTTCCTCTTGCTCTTTAAGTTACTATGTCTTTGGCCTAGGATTTTGATGAGTCCTTTTGGTGTAGGGCCAGAAGGATGAGAAGATTGAAGAGCAAGAAGAGAAAAAAAGATTTAAATAAAAAAAAAAAAGGAAGAAAGAAAGAAAAAATAATGAAAAGAAAAAAGAGAAAGGAAAGGGGGTGAGTAAAAGGGAATATTGACAAAAAGAAGAGAGGCACATAAAGAGGGAGACAAGAGCAATATAGGTGTATAGTAGGGTACTTTCACCCAACCTCATAAAACCCCAACTTCTGGGGGTACTGGATTGGGTGGTTCCCTTGAGGTCAGCAGCTATTTGCTAACATGTTCAGACACAGTAACTTCCACCAAGTAGAGAGGAAAGACAAAAAATTCTATAAATCAAACAAAAACAAGCAAACAGAAAACTTTATGGGATAAAATTGGGGGTCTACTATTTCTACTCCAAATAATAGAAGTAGAAACACTAGCAAAAATGAAGTTCTAATTGTTAAATAAGGCAACAATAGAAAATTATATTTGAACTAGAAAAATGAAGAACAAAAAAAGTAAAAGAAAAGAAAAATCTATAGGGAAATGATGAAATTTTTTAAAAAGCAGTATATATATCTTGCTGAATATTGTCTGGGCAGCAGGTGATCTTCTGGGATACGAGATATTAATCACAATGCTGATACAGCTATGTAAGATAGAGAATGCAGGCCTCTGCTGATTTCTCAAGCTCCACAGGATGGAGAGCCTAAATCTCTCCTCAACCAGCTTAAAAGGCACTTTAAACTGTTAACCTTGGCTAAGCAGAAGCTTTTCCAGGAAAGCACTTGTCACTGGGATCACTCCTGAAGTGGCTGCCTGCTTACCCAGTATGTCAAAACCGGTCTGACTCTATGCCTCTGAAGGTCAAGGCTGTAAGGCCTTTCAGACCTCACCTTTAAGCTGTTCCTGCCGGATCCTCACTCTGCAACTTGGGGGCAGAGTTTGCCAGGGCATTTCTCCCACAGTGGTTCCGCGCAGCCCACAGCTGAACACTATTAGCTCTGTCTGGCTCAGAGGCGCAGTCTGGGGCCCTAGACAGTGCTTAAAGTCCTTCACATTCTCCTTCAAGTTCTCTGAAGGTAATTCAACTGAGTGCGAAATCCAAAAAAACCAAAACAGCTCAGTTGCAATCTGAGCTGTTTGGTAAAGGTAAGGCCTTTCCAGTTTGCAATCTAACCGCTACTGTACTTACAGCTGCTGGCGGGATTAGACCAAAAAAACACACACAAGCACTTTTCAGTTCTCTACTGCTTTTGTCCTCCTTATGGGGTCCAGAAGTCTTTCACTGATTCCCTGTGTCTCCAAAGGGATGTTTCTGGGGAGATCCCACCAGCCAGAGATGCCTGGAGTAACAAATTCATCTCCATTCATAACTCAAACAATGTCTTTGGCCACTGGCAACAGTAAATCTCAGAAATGGTGTGAGGTTTCAGAGCTCTGGTGATTCTGAGTGCCACCAAATATGAAGCTTCAATGGCTACTGTTTTGTTTGTGGTACTTTAATGAAAATAATATATAACAATAGCTTTAATAATACAAAAGATGATACATGGCATAGTTCAGTCAATACAGTTCATTAAAGTTTCCAATGATTTACCATTCTGTGTGTTTTTTTTTTTTTTACATACCTGTTACTATCACAAGGGGGTAGTATTCACATCAACCACAACTGAATATAAAAAGACTCATCAGCATCCCTATTAAGTTCCCATGCTACAGATATTATTTTTTTGCAGTAGTTGATGATTTTACAGTACATGATTTTACACTTGCCCAGTAATTATAATTCACAAAGTGTCCTTTTACCTCCAATACTGCTGCTTTCAATGCAGTAGCTGCTTTCAACACAGCAGCTGCTTTCTACCCAGTAGACACTCTCTACACATGTGTGACTGGTCCACATAAGTATATTCTGGCACCAACCCTGTCACATACACCTGTATTTGTACAGGGTGTATGTGATGGAGTTGGTTTCATGATGTCATCACTCCAGGTACTCGTATGTGGGCATATCTGCATGTGGATGGACCTGCCTGGAGATGGATAGAGGGAGCGGTGTCTCGATTCCTAAGACCATTAGAAATATGTGTTTTCCGATGGTCTTAGGTAGCCCCTGTGAATGGGTCATTTGAACCTCAAAGGGGTCATTATCCACAGGTTGAGAACCGCTGTCATAAAGCTTCATGAATCTCGAGGTAGTTAAAAATCCTGGGCTTGGATTGTACTGAAAAGGTTTGCTTAGTCTAAAACTTTATTGTGCATAAAAACATTCTATGTGTACTTCTGAGCTCTACCTCAGAGATTATGAGCTAAAATATCTGAGTGAAGCATGGGAAATGACATCTTCAAAACAAA
Organism: Perodicticus potto; assembly: GCA_963574655.1. Taxonomy (NCBI): domain Eukaryota; kingdom Metazoa; phylum Chordata; class Mammalia; order Primates; family Lorisidae; genus Perodicticus; species Perodicticus potto. The sequence continues at coordinate 6,506 of CAUYRH010101374.1, read as the reverse complement.
CCCCTGATAATTCAGTGACATGAACTAAAGACAGAAAAGGAAAAATCAGAGCATGCATAGAAGAAGATAAAATATAGAAGTTTCGCATTTGGAGGAATTAAAGGACAGCAAGATATTAAGCATTAAAAAAAGCCCTATAGAGTGGTGCAAATTATAGATGTAACACTCTCCAACTGGCTCATGCTTTTCTATATTCATGCCTTTGAATAGTTTCTTCTGATATAAATTTTAAGTTTGGCCTTAGGACTTGCTTTAGCTAGTATGACAACAGCAAACATGACTTAATTAAAGAACTAAAAAGTATTTGTGCATTGGGAAATGACCTCTCTTTTGTGTTCCTGCAAATCCCCAGACTATGACTGTGCAACAAGCCTGAGCTACCGTGCTGGCCTGCTCACCTCCATCCACAAAACAAGGAGCCGGCATGATCTTGAGGCCATTCTACACCAACCAGCTCTGTAACAGATAATGACACATAGATCTGCAAGGTAGGATTTGGAACTCCATAGCAGATAAAATGATTTACAACATGAGTGAGTCAAAAAAGATGTTCGTTTAATTTAGGAAGTGAATGGCAGAAAAGTAAACAGCACATCATAGAGCCTTATAAGCCAGGACTAGAGTGTCACAGAAAAGAAGGACAGTCTTCCAAAGAGACACAGCAAAAGTTATCAAATAATGGTTCAAAATTGGCCTGTGGTTTGAGCAATTTAAATTTCTTATCATTAGAAAAATGATAAGAAATTGAATTAAAGTTTTAAGAACTGAAAGAAGTTAGGCATGGAGTGGCAACTACCTTTTGAAGACATGAGATAAAAATCAAATACAAAAAAGTGAGATACTTCTAAATATTTAGAAACATCTGCAAAAAAACTGTTTTATTAAAAATTTGATACTTCATTGAACTCATTATTAGCCAAAGGGATAGACTCAAGTAGGAGGTTTTTATTTTCCAGTGATATTTGATATCTTTGCCTATGATAAATTATCTTTGATATGATTTCCAGGAAATGCTTGGAAAACAAATGCATACTCACTATTGAATATATATTTAGTGCTATTTCATTCAAAACTTCACTAAAATGCCAGGAAATTTGTGCCTTTCTTTAGTTGCTTTGTCAATTAAAAAAGCAAAACAAAACAAAATAAACTTCAGGTAAAATCTCTGAGGATAAAGGAAAGGTAGACAAGACAGGAGAATATTTTTTTTTTGTCTATAATGGAAGTCAACACAATTTATAAATTACAAGACAGTGAATGAACCATAATTAACCTGGAAGTTTGGAGAAAAAAACTGAAAATTATTTTTTTGCGAAGTGGTTAGCTAGAAAGGAAGTAAATTTGCAATTCTGAATCCTGGTTATGATTAAGAATTAAATGTGCTGAGACCTCAGAAGATCAGAACTGAAGTGAAACAGGAATATTTTGTGTGAAATCTATATAGGAAACAGTTATGCTCCCATTCCTCTTCTACCTCTTCATCCAGGTGAGTGTTCCTCCAAGATTGTTCTAAAACTAGATTTGTAGGATTAATCACAACAGAAATTATGAACACTTAGCAAAGCAGAGGCATCACGTAACCAGTGATAGTCTACTTATTGAATGTCGAGACCACCAACCCCCTTATTCCATCTGGCTCTAAAAACAATGGTAATTTTGAACATGCTTCGAATCTCCATCCACCTTACCCAATGTCCGAGATTGGAAAATTTGCAATCTAAAATAAAAGATTCATTGATTTTTAACTCTTGCTGAAAGAGAAATGGTGGAGGGCTCAGAATTTTGTGTTTCTTCAAAATTGGATGAGTTAGGATTGCATTTTATACTCAAAATGAACTTACATATTTTTCTCCACCTTTCAAGTTTTTAATGACTTATTAAAATAATTTTAAAAAAATAGCCAGTTGTCCATGGCTCTGAAGGGCAAGCCTGTCTTTTAAGCCAGGATTTTATAGTACTTAGCATGGTTCTATATTTAGTTTTTACTTAATAAAAGTATTAGGATTAGAATGAGAAAAACCATTATCTTTTCTAATATTTTTTTGTTTACAGATTTTTCTTGCCTATTCATAGACAAAAATATTGTAGTGTACTTCTCAATAATTCTAACTGTGTACATTTGAAGTGTATAACATTATTTAACACAGTTTTTCAAATCAGCGTACCTGAATTTGAAGTCTCACTTCATTATTCACCAGTTGTGGAAACTTAGTAAAGTCACTTGACCTCTTTAACTGTGGTTTTTCTCACTTATGAAATGATAAAAATATTATCTCATTCACAAGGTTGTTTTAAGAATTAAATAAGATGCATAGAGATCACTCAACATGGTACATGAAAGATAAATTATTATTTCTTCATCAAACTGAAAAATTCTAAATGCCAGGGAATTGTTTTATTTCTAGATGTTTATTGAGCTATATCTGATATGATTATTTTTAGAATCCTTTTAAACAGTCAAAATAAAACAATAATCTTTTTTTCTTTTGGCATCTGAGACCTAAATCTATCAATACATCCATATAAGTGGGCATTTTTTTCAACTCTGGTGAAGTTGCATTGCTTTGTAAGCATAAAGCAAAATTAGATTTAGGTGGCATTGAATGATTCCAAGTCTAATCGTGTGACAAACACTAGCCCGTGTCTACCTATGCAACATAATCTGTTTATGCCACATTGAGATATCAATTTGGAAATGCCACTTTCCTTGAGTAGCAAGTAATTATCTGGAAGAAACATATTTTATCACTACCTATGGCTGGTATCAGGCAGCAAATCTTCAGTCCGCAGCACAAGATCTCATGTTTTCTAACAAATTGTGCTGCTGAGCAGTACTGTACCTTAACACTTTTAAATAAGATCTTGACACCTGTGTCATTGTGCAGGCTCAGATCTGGACGACAGGATTTTTTTCCCCTTAATTTAAATGCACTATTTTTCATCAAATGACAAGCATACATTATGGCTCTCCATTCTAACCAAAGCTCTAAAGGCTATTTCAATTTGACTAGAGCATTTTCTGCCAAATGGCTACTCTAAGTTACACTGTGCACATTACCCAACAGAAAAGCACAGACTTGATGAGAGTGCACTGCCAACTATCTCACACATCAATATGGGGGTCATTTGATTTGAAATTGGATTCTAGCCTTCCTTGATCTGTTGTATAAATGGAGAAGCATTTGTTGAAGAAATTCTTACAAAGTTTATGAAGAATGGGCTGTACTTTCCCTCCCACCCCAGAGTTTGTCTTCTACTTTGTTTGATTTTGGCACAAGTTCTCATCTGTGATAAATATTCAAAGTTAAAAGTAAAAAGGTCTTTTTTTTAATGGAAAGAAAACTTAGAAGAAATTATTCAATGCATGAATTTCTTCTGTGATATGAGTTGGGTGCAAGTTGCAGACTTTTGTAGCTGAGTGACTTTATGACCCTTCTTTAAACATTTAAGACTTAGTTCAGAAGTTCACTGAATATGATGAAACATGATTCTTAAGTACGGAGCCTTCAAAAAAAAATCTTCTAAATATATAATATTCTCAGACAGACATGTCAGTCATTGTCAAGATGAAAGTCGTTTAAATGCTAAGCTCCTGGTAAACTGTGTCTATATTGTAGGCCTCTATTCACAAAGCAATACTTTGGCAGTATGTGTAGAGCAGACAAAAATACACCATTTTATTATGACACATACTGAATTCTGAATATTGTGATGTGAGGTTGAAAGGGAGGGAGTTTGCTATGCAAGTTGCATGCTTATCACCAGTATGTAGGTGGCCCTAAGGGCAACATAGAGAACTTCAGAAAAAAACATATTAAATGGGCATGGGGGAAGCATCCTTTTGACCCACATAAAAGGGGCTTTGTGTAGATCTCATGAGCACAAGATTTTATTTTTCATGGATAAAGATGTGCAGTTTTTTTAGAATCAAAAGTAGATTGGCAACGCTTTCAATAAATGGCAAAATAATTATGAGTGTGTTTGGTATTCATTGTAAAACATACATCACTTTGAATGGTTTTGGCATCAAGGCAGCTGTAATAGGCAATCCCACAAGAATCTCTTCGTAATTTAGCATTAATTGATGTTCCCTTATTGTAATGGCAGTTGATAAATTAAAGACGAGGAATTGAAGAGGGGAAACAAAATGCCCTGCCCGGTCCTTTACAACTTCTGCCAATGCCTAGATAAAAAATTAGCTGCAAAACAAAGTGGACCGAAACAGTGACCAATTTCCAATTATCTGAGAATAAGAGTCAGACTTGGTTACCTATGTTTGTGTTTATGTACTTATTAGTGCATATATCTGATGAGAATTACAAGCTAGCATCTAGCTTAGAAAAATTTCTTGTTTTTAAAATTTTTTAAATAACTATTTTTTTAGTGTGTGTGACTGATCAAAATTATTACCAATTCTCTGTTCCTTTCTGTATCCTCACCCTGTGTGATATGATTTTTCAACTTTTCTCATCAAGAGGTTAATGCTATTTTCCCACCTCTTGAATCTGGGCTGACCTTAGGACTTACTTAGGCCAATAAGATGTGATAGAAGGCTAGGTGCATGGCTCACACCTCTAATCCTAACTCTTTGGGAGTCCAAGGCAGGAGTTAGACTAAGGGGAGAAGTTTTTAAGCAGCCTGAGCAAGAGCAAGATCCTGTCTCAAAAAATAAAAAAAACAATTAGCTAGGTATAGTGGCCCTGTTCCTATTGTCCCATCTACTGGAGAGGCTGAGGGAGGAGGATCGTTTGAGCACAGGATTTTGAGGTTGCTGTGAGCTATGGTGACTCCACTGCACTCTATCTCAGGCAACAGAGTGAAACTCTGAATAAATGAATGAATGAACGAATGAATGAATGAATGAATAAATAAATAAATAAATAAATATGGTGGAAGTGACGGTCTGCCAATTTGGAGCCTAGCCTTCTATTGGCTCTCTTGAACCCCATGCTCAGCTATCATGTGACTATCCTTGGTAAACCTGCTGTAGGATGAGAGATACATGGAGTAGAGGTTACTTATCCCAAAAGGGGCCATTTTAGATTAGCCAGGCTCTAATTTACCTTCTGGCTGGTTATAAATTTCTGAGTAAGCCCAGTCAAATCACTGGATGTTGGCCCAAACCAGAAGAACCACCCCTCTGAACCAAGCCAAAATTGCTGGCCCGCAGAATAATGGAGCTAAAGAAATGGTGGTTGCTGTTATAATCCACTAAATGTGGTGGTTTACTACATAGCATTAGATAACTGTTTCTGGCATGGTAGAGCGAAGGGGTACTAGTTTAAAACACATAAAATTCTCAAGTTTTAGTTTTAGCTTTAATAATATGCTTCTGATGTAAAGCCAATTTTTATCTCTACTAAATTTTAACTTCATATATTGTCCTTGCTTCTTTAGCTTTATGCCTGAAATGCCCTTTCCAAAGAGCATTAGACTTATCTTTCCAAGCCCAAATCCCATACTCCTCCTTCTCCATGAAGGCTTCTGTGATTTCCTCAGTCTACTGTTCAAAGTGTTCTAGAATTTTAATTTTACCTATATAGTGCCACGTAACATTTTTCCCTTGGATTTTTGTTAATACAAATGATTTTTTTCACCTCTTCCAAAAGACAAAGATGCCATCTTATTCATCTCTGGGAACTTTAAATCATCTGGCAATATCTTAACAAAACTAAGGAATTCAGAAATATTTGAATAGATAAATATGAAAGGGAGGCTACAAAACCTCCCTCTGGATCTGTCTTCCCTCTCTCTATTCTTGTTGTCATAAGGAGCAGTTGGATTGTTTACAGAGCACTTAAACAAATATAAAGGTTTAATTCATTTAATTATTATTACCATTATATTTTTGTTTCATTTCTATGAATTTCTTCTTCCTGTACAATTTTTATATTCTGTAAAACAGGATATTATAAAGCTATTTAAATAGAGAGAGAGAGAGGCTTAGGGAGGCAATGAGAAAACACACCCAATTGACACCTGACTCCATAGAGGGCCATATTTTTTTAAAAAGACAAATTTATCCCTCAAGGGGCCCCAGACATCCAAAGAAAACTCCAGAAATTGGCTATAGCTCCAGACCATAACCTGGAGAATATTCTTAGAACGGCCACTACGGTCTTTTGTAACTGAGATCTGGAGAGAAAGGAGGAAAAAGAGGGAAAGGAATAGAAAAGAATGGCAGCTCTAGTAATGGCACTCTGACAAATGAGCAACCTTCAGAGGCAGAGGGAAACCAGAGGAGCAAAAAACAAGTGCCTCCAATGTCGTCAGACTGGCCACTCCAGAGAAGACTGCCCCCAGCAACACCACTGGCTGGGCAAGCCACCTGGCCCCTATCCAGAATGCAAGGGTGACCACTGGAGGGTGGCCTGTCCCCAGAGGTGAAGGCCTCCTGGAACAGGGACCCCATCGGAGCCCAAACTGGACTGAGAGTACCCAGGGCAAATTCTCATGGCTCCAGCTTGTGTCATCACCCCTCAAGAGCCCCAGGTTTGCCTTATAGC
>CAUYRH010101370.1:0-32992 GCA_963574655.1 Perodicticus potto | reverse complement strand
TCTTTTGAATTACTGCTTGTAATTCTAATTCCATCTTTTCCTCCATTCCACTGATCTTATTTGCAATCCAGATTCTGAATTCTATTTCAGACATCTCAGCCATTTGCCTATGCAGGAGATCTTGTGCTGTGTCTGCCTTGTCGTTCCTTGGAGGAGTGGGTCTACTCTGATTATTCATATTGCCAGAGTTTTTCCATTGATTCCACCCCATGATCATTTTTCACCATTGTGTCTGGCCATCCTCAGAGTTGGGAAGGTGTCTCTTGAAGATTAGACCGTGGCGTGATCACTCTGTTGTTGCTGGAACCTTGTAGTGAGTGACCATGTGTAGCTTTTCTGGGACTGCCCAGCCAGGGAGTTCTGGCTGCAGGAGCAGCTCCAGAGTGCAGCACCCCCGGATCCAGCAGCAGGGCGGAGGATGGTGCACATGGTTCTGGGAGTGCCAGGTGCGGGGCTGCGTGATCACTGGGGGAGTTCCTGGCCGAGGGTGGGCCTACAGAGGCCTGGCAGTCAATGGTGGAGTTGTTGGCAGAAGGTCGGCTTGCAGAAGCCCTGCAGGATCGGGCACGGGGGTGCTCAGTTGCTGGGGGAGTTCCTGGCCAGGGGCAGGCTTGTGGGGGCCTGGCGGTCACCAGTGGGATTCCTGGCAGAAGGCGGGAGTGCAGGGGCCTGGCAAGCATGGGCTGCAGGTCTGCGTGGTTTCCAGGGGAGTTCCTTGTTGTGGGTGGGCCTGTGGAGGCCGTGTGGGTGCCAGACACAGGCCTGCACGGTCACCAGATGAATCCCTGGCCAGGGTCGGACTGCAGGAGCCCAACAGTCACAGGTGGAGTCCCTGATATAGGAGCCCAACAGTCACAAGTGGAGTCCCTGATATAAGGCGGTACTGTGGAAGTCCTTCAAATGCTGGGCGCAGGGCCATACGGTTGTCCGGGAAGTTTTTGGCCGGGGGTGGGCCTGCCGAGGCCTGGTGGTCACTGGCGGAGTCCCTGGCAGAAGGCTGCCCTGCAGAGGCCCCATGGGTACCAGGCAGAGGCCCACGGGGTCACCTGGAGTGTCCCTGGCTGGGGGCCTGGAGGTCACAGGCGGAGTCCCTGACAGAAGGCAGACCTACAGAAGCCCAGCAAGTGCAGGGTGCAGGGCCAGATGGTCGCCCAGGGAGTTCCTGGCTGGGGACGGACCTGCAGAGGTCTGGCGGTCACCGGCAGAGTCCCTGACAGAAGGCTGGCCTGCGGAGGCCCTGGGGATGCCAGACAGAGGTCTGCACGGTTGCCAGGAATGTCCCTGGCCAGGGGCAGACCTGTGGAGGCCTGGCAGTCACTGGCAGAGTCTCTAGCAGACGGCAGGCCTGCAGAAGCCCGGCAAGCACAGGGCAGGCAGTCGCCTGTGGATTCCCTGGCCGGAGGGAAGGAGGCTCACCGCGCCCCCCCCCCAGGAGTCATTTCCCAGTGGGTGCTTGTTCTGGCAGTTGGGGGTGGGGGTGCTGCTCAGGGACCTCTTCCCTCAGTCTTAGCAGGGTTTAGGCTTCTGGTTTGTCAGGTAAGGTGGGAAGGGTGTACTGTAAGTTCAGAATGGTGGGGAAAACTTTAGTTCAGTTTTTCTTCCTAGCAATAGAGTTTTCAGAGTCACACTGGGGTGCTCTGGGAAAGCACATCCCACTTCCCACAGCATTCTTCCGTGGGGTGAGACAAGAGGTCCACAGTTCACTGTTTGTCTGTAGAAAACCCACAGGAGCAAATGAGGAGAAAAAAAAAAAAGGAAACAGAAAAGCAAGAAATTCAGAGCTTTCTTGTGGGAGGGGATGACACTTTTCCTTTCAGATGAGTTTTGTACCTGAAGCTTGCTTTCTTGGAGTCGCAGCTTGCCTCAGCAGAGGTGACCTGCAGGTATCACTTCTCTCTCTCAGCTGGGCTCCCAGTATTCACCTTAATTGTGCAGTTTCAGGAGGTTATTTTCCCTTTTGGACAGGAGCCTTTTTGGAACTTGCTTCCAGTCAGCCATCTTGCTCCCACCCACATTTTTACTTTTAGAAGCTCCGCCTTGTTTTATATTAAACATATTAAAATGTACTCAGATTTCACATAATTTTGGTGTAATTATACACAATTTTTCATCTTTGGGAGCCTGTAACTTTTTTCAAGTCTGAAATACTGATCCTAATACTGTGCCTTTAGCACCCAGTGATGCAGTGATTCCCCCAAAGGACCATTCTCTCAGTTCTCACACATGGATTTCAGTATGACTCAGTGGGTTCCACAGTACAGAGCTCCTATGAAATGGGACAGATACTAAAACACTCTTAACCTGGATAGGCATGGTAGCTCATGCCTGTAACCCCTGCACTCTGGGAGGACAAGGCAGGTGGATTGCTGGAGCTTAGAAGTTCAAGACCAGCCTGAGCAAGAGCAAGATGCCATCTCTACTAAAAATAGAAAAACTATCCAGGCTTTGTGGCAGGCACCTGTAGTCCCAGCTACTCAGGAGGCTGAAGCAAGAGGATGGCTTGAGCCCAGGAGTCTGAGATTGCTGTGGGCTATGACACCATGGCACTCTACACAGGGTGACACGGTGAGACTCTGTCTCAGGAAATAACTTAAAAAATGAAATGAAATACTCTACACTTAAAAAATAGTGACCACAAAAGTTGCTGCACTCACTTTAAAACCAAAGGAACTAGGATAAGGATTGGCAGACAGACCAACCCAAAGTGACCATGTGGCCCAGAGCTATTCAAGCAATTAGGTCAGTAGCCTTGACTACTCTTACATGTTCTCAGGACATGAGTGAGGAGCAAGTTGGGTGTACTGAAAAGGATTTAAAGAGTTGAAAGGGAATTTGAGTTTATGTGGAAACATCATTTATAGTAGTTGAGATGCAAGAAAATGGGAAGAATATACTTTAAAAATTACATGGCTTAGTAGAACAAATGGTCTCTGAAATTCAGCAGAGACTCTTGAACCCTTTTCTATAAAAAGTTAGGCAGCTTGCTCCATCAATATTTGACACTACCCTCCATGAGCTTCTCTGAGAGAATTGTTGCTGAAGTGCAGATATGCTGTGTTACGCAGAAGGGCGATCCAGCTGGAGCCACTGCTGAGGGACTTGTGAAAAGAACAGCACTTCTCTTAAAGGACTTTCTCCCCAGGGATCTTTGATGCTGAGCAAGAGCAAGAAAATCATGGCCTATAGATCCAGCCTCAACCCAGCCAGGCAAGTGCCCAATTATACTGCTCACTTCTTGGGACTCCAGTTCTTCCTTGGTAAGTCATCTTGGGGTCAGTGCAGATAATCTGAACTGATGAAGGCTTTGGCAACTCAAGAAGTTCTTGTTAATAGGCTTACTGATATGCTATGTAACCATCTAAAATAAAACAATATTTGTGGTAATGTAGATTTTTCAATGTCTATCACCATGGGCTAATCTGGTGGCTAATAAGCTCTTTCATCACTTGGGTCTTCAGAAGGAAGATAGAGACTTCTTCTCTCTTTACACTGATTTAACTGAATATTTATGCTATAAATGACTGCTTTCTTAGGAAACACAAAACTAATATAATAATCTCTTTGTTCGAATGCCTGTAGCTTATGAACCATGAAGAACAAACCTAGAATTACTCTGCTTTCCCAACCTTGAATATTATGAGATAACATTTTCTTTTAATCCAAGATTACAAATAAAGTTACTATGTAATGCCAGTATTAAAAATTATGGAAAAATATTTTAAAGCCATGGCTCATTCTGATATCAACTGGATGTGGCAAGCACTTAACTAATTACAAGGCTATTTTGTAATTTGGAATTCAGCCAAGCCCTTAAGATAGCAACAGTTCAGGCTAATAAAGGAGGAATCCCAAAATTAGGATAAAGCCAAAATGAGAAGACCAGCTGCCTAGCACCTGGTAGTTAATAAAAACAGAAACCACATGGTAAGAATAACTAGAGGAATGGTTGAAGTAATAAACCGTCTCAAGATGACCATTTACACACACAAAAAGGAACCTTCCAATGAAAAGGAAAGAATTCAAGCTTCCCAAGCTAATGAATTCTATTTCTTTTTTTTTTAATTTTTTTTATTTTTTTATTGTTAAATCATAGCTGCATACATTAGTGCAGTCAAGGGGTACAATATGCTGGTTTCATATACAATCTGAACTATTTTCATCAAACTGTTTAACATACCCTTCAGGGCATTTTCTTAGTTATTGTATGAAGACATTTGTATTCTGCGTGTAGTAAGTTTCGCCTGTACCCTTCTAAGATGCACCATAGGTGTGGCCCCACCAATTACCCTCCCTCCACCCCAATCTCACAGAGATCTCAGCACCAACATTTGAATTTGATAGAAGAGGGGGAAAGATAGAAAATTCACACCCCACTTTTAAGTGTAGAGAGAAAGAGATGATTTAAAAGTTTGCATGATCTTATTTCTGTTTCTTATTAACAACTCCAAAAGGAAAGCCTAGGACGAGAAGCTAGAGGATCTTTCCTGAAAAAAGCTGTGACCTTGAGCAAGTTACTTCACCTCCATAGCCTCAATTTCTCCTCTAAATGTACAGACTCGGACTAGATGACATCTAAAATCTTTTCCAGCTCCAGCATCTTATTTCACTGAAACACTTTTGAAGTCTCAGCATGACTAAACAAGGGGAACGGTATGTTATTGCGAACAATAAGAACAAGAGCCTGAGGGAAGCACATTCTTGCTTTACTTCTTATCATTGAATTAGGCTAATCATGCCTAAATTCAAAACTCTCTTCTAATTTCCTTAATAAGATGCTGTTTCTCATGCTGGTGGACAATATGGCTGCCTTTGGGAAAATATGCAAGCTTCCCCACTTTTCACTGCACCCTACTTTGAGGTGTATTTTTTTGTTTCTTCAGCCTAGGTTATGATCTGATGAGATATATTCTTATTGGTACAGCTCCAACAAAAGTATTTATCCTTACCTTATCACAATAATGACTATTTAAGGAGCAGAGTTAATTTTTTGTCCTCTTCAATAGGACAGTTCTAAGGCTTTAGGTAAGGTGGGTTCTTGGAGCCGTCCTCACCTCACCCATAGTTTTAATTCACCCTTTCCACTCCCCTCCCTCTGGCTTCATCCAGCCCTCACAACCCAGAACGTGCCTGTGAAGACAACGCCTCAGACACAGAACCTCAGGCTTCCCATGGGAGGAAAAGGTAAACTTTTCAAAGGTAGACATCCACACCGATCAAAATGCCTGGCACATAAACACTAGGCAAATGACTCGAAACATTGTAGACCCAACACACCTGACCTTATGACATTCCTGAAGATCCTGCTGACCGATCCAATAAAAAACCCCACTCTCCATGAGACATCAGAGCTCACATGTTCATGTGACTTTCTCCTAGGTCAAAGGGGAAACATTTAAGGAGGAGCTGATGAGACCAAATGCCTTTTAACCCTACATTTCTGGACTCAGGAGATGGAAGAGCAGCTCAGACTCCTTCAGTTTTGATAATACATATACAGCCTCATCCTTCAATGACATACCTTTAAAAATTTCAATCTGATGCTATAAAATTTTCACTTGTTTAAAGTTACTCGCAATTTTAAGACTTAAGGGACAGAGTGAAGGAAAATGGAAAAGGGAGCAGGAGAGAAGGGAAGTTCTATTTTTGAACTTTGCTAAATTACATGTAGAGTGTCTTATTTAAACCTCAAGCTGTTAGATCTCTTTTTCACAAAGAAAATGAGGCTTGCAGAAGTTGGTTTGCTTATACAGGTTACTTAGCTGGAAAAATAGCAGTGGTAGGACTGAAATCTAGCTCCTTTTTTTCTATTTATCTCCTTCAGAAAAGCTTTTCTATTTGTGTTTGGCTCGGATATTACCTAGCAATCAAAAGAATCACAATAAATCTGTATTTCCACAGTTCGTGAAACATTCAGTTTCTCACCACCAAACCCGGTAGGACTGTGTCTCCAGGGCCCAGCCTGACATTCTTAATAAATTTCTATTTCTTATTCACCTTCCTTTACACAGTTCCTTGGCAACACTATATCACTGTATGTTTTGAATTTTGTCCCTCTCCCTCAAAAGACGTCAAAGTCCTAACCCCACAGGACCTGTGAACATGACCCGACCTCATTTGGAAATAGGCTCTTTACAGCTGGTCAAGTTGAGGTCATTAGGGGCATTCTTATAAGAAAAGGAAATTCAGACACTAAAGCAGATATGCACATGGCAAGAACACCACGTGAAGATGAAGGCAGAGATTGGAATGATCCTTTCACAAGCCAAGAAATGCCGAAGACTGTCAGCAAACCACCAGAAAAACCGAGGGGAAAGGCATGGAATAGATGCTCCCTCACAGCCTTCAAATTTTCCTAACACCTTGATCTTGGGCTTCTAGCCTCCAGAATCGTAAGACAACAATTTCTAGACTTAAAGCCACATAGTTCGTCGTACTTTGTTACAGCAACCCCAGGAAACTAAGACAACCACTGTTCAGTAAGCACTGATAAGACGCAGCACAAAAGGAGACCAGCTGCAAATTACATAACGCAAAATTATCCAGAAAAATCAGATAAAAATTTGAAGGCAAAGTAATCCGATGTCTGATCAATGTGTATCTATTATAGTCTGATCACTACTGTATTCAGAAAATAAGGCCATCAGATGTAACCAAGTATTTTAATTACATTAATTGCTCACAGTATCAAAGCTTTTAGTCTGGTTAGTAATTTTAATGCCTCCTAGAACTGTATTCTTCAAGATCCATGCATATGATATTGCCCAAAAGCATTTTCAATTCACAGAGGAAAATGATATCGCCCAGAAACCAAATGATGTCTAACTAATGAAATTCAGTTGTAAATTTCAGCTCACAGCAGGCAGGTTCAGATTCTGATGATCCAGAGAGTGACAGGCAAGGCTGGCTTCACAGACCTACCACCCTGGAACCTTCAGGAGTAGCCTCCAACAACTCAACCCGGGTCATACTTTCATATGCATTTCTAGTTTGCTTAAAAGCACAAGGGGAATAGAATTCAAATATTATGGAAAATAAGATTGTGTTTCAGTCAACCCAATTCAATTTGTTGGCAAATATTTAAATTTATTTGTGGATTTGTTGGAAAATCACCAGAGGGTTGAGACAACCATGCTTCCACTGTGTATCACGTGAGCCTAGTTGGCACCAAGGAAAAGAGACCATGGTAACAGGTTATATAGATTAGCACAGTCTGTATTTTTCTGTGTGTGTTTCTTATCACTCACCAAGCACCACATTTTTTCTGGCTCCAGCTCACTGAAATGAGTTATTCAAGAAACAATTGAAAAATTTAATCAGCAACTGTTATTTCTTTTTTATTTATTCAACAAATACTTATTTTACTTCTAGCAGGAGGGAGTTACTGTCCCAGGACACAGTGATAAATGGAACTGGTGTAATTTCTGCCCTTGCGTTCATGTATAAGCTTGTGTCTGATGGGAAGGGAGTGCTTAAAAATGTACCATTCCCCTAAGAAGTTTAGGGTGAATAGTAAAGGCTGGACCTACACACATCTCCCAATTTTTAATATAATACACAATGTGAGATTAAAGGTTTAATAGTGATATCAACAACTGTATTCGAGTTAAGGAGACTGCTGTTTGTTGCAGATATCTGGTACTTTTTTCCCTAGAACCTTCTTCTTCTAGGAACTTCCCTGGTCCTTGTTCCATGTCCCTAACTGCAGCAGGGGCAGCTATGTCTCATGTGACCCTACCCCCAAGACTACACACATCACCTATAACCACTTGCAATCTGATATGGATTATGATAACTGCTGTAATTAATGTGACCCCAGATAACAGCTGAGCTTTTCTGTCCCTTGAAATCTGGAGAAGATTGACACAAAACCCCATTTTTTCCCTGTGACTCACAAACACCCTCAGCCTTGACTTTCTGCTTTCCCAACTTCTTATTTTTCACTCTGTGCCTTTTTAGTGTATTTCTATTTCCACCATTTTCAAACCAAATATGCCCCTCTAAAATAAATAAATTAAAACAATCACATCTTCTTTTTCCTTTTATTAAGTCATATACACATAGATCATGAATACATTTATGCATTAATGGAGTACAATGTGTCAATCTTTTATACAATTTGGAATGCTTAAATCAAACTAATTAATATAGCTTTCACCTTGTTTCCTTAACTATTGTGTTAAGACATTTATGTTCTATACTTGGTAGATTTAACTTGTACCCTTACAATATGCTCCATAGGTGTGGTCCCACCATTTACCCTCCTTCTATCAAATCATCCCCCTCCACTTCTCTCCTTCATCCTGGGCTATAGTTGTGATCCATCTTTCATAGGAAAGTGTGAGTAATTATAAATTGGTTTCGTAAAAGTACTGCATGCATTGGGTACTTTTTCTTCCATTCTTGAGATACTTTACTAAGAAGAATATTATGAGGCACTTAAAGGTGTGGTGTGCTTCACTGAAACCTTTAGAAATACAGACAGGGCATTTAGGCTGTTTCCACATTTTGGCAATTATAAATTGAGCTGTGATAAACAGTCTAGTGCATATGTCCTTATGGTAAAAGGACTTAGCACATGGTGGGGGTTGGCACATGGTGGGGGTTGGGGGATGGGGAGAGCAGAGAAAGGGAAGGAGGGAGGAAGTGGGTCGGAGATGGGGGCAACTGGTACACCTTTTGGGGGTGTAACACTATTAGGGAGGGTCTTTATCTGACACAAGTAATCGATGTAACCTGGTTCTTTGTACCCTCAATGAATCCCCAATAATAAAAAAAAAAAAAAGAAAGGAAGGAAGGAAGAAATACAGACAGGGTGTAATGTACATTCCAATGACATAAACACCCGAAAGTTGAATATTGACATCCCTGATGGGAGCCTTCAGGCTCTGCTCCCCCTACTCAGCTGCTTTTCCCCAGCCCTCCCTGTTCAGTGCACTCACAAATCCCTATTTATTTCTCACATAGCAATCGGGCTATTTATTCTATTGCCAGATCTTTTACCAGTCTATCACCTGTTTGGGGGAATATCAAGATCTTTTTCTAAATCCAGGCAATTTCTTCTCTAAGAAGAATTCTTTTATCTGTGAATGAGATTTTTTTTCCTCCACTACAGAATATTAGTCAAGTACTCTGAAAAATATAAAAAGGAGATAGTTGTGTTGGGAAGATTAAAGGGAGGAGGCAACATTTAGGTGGGTTTTAAAAGATCAGCAAGTTTCTTCAGGCTCATTCCAAAAAGGAGACAAAGGTGTTCATTTTTAAATTTTATTTTACAAAGAGTGTTCAGAGTGAAGGAGATGGCAGAAGAAAGGGCAGAGTCATGTCAGAAGAGAGGGCAGGACCGGGAGTCTTATTCCAGGTATCTGCCAAGTGAACTTCCAGGTCAGATTGAAAAGGTGCCTTGTGGTGAGGAGAGACTTGGAAGAAGAGCACAGAAATTAGGCATTATTATGGATCCCCCAAAGATTTTGCTCTTCATGACAAGAATAACCTGTGTTTCAAGAAACCATCTCTAGGAACATGCACCAATTCAATAACACATAGTAAGAACTCAGTATGTGGTAAGCACACTGCTAAGAATTGGTGATACAAAATAAGTAAATATTCAAAATGCAGGTATGTTGGGAAGGAGCTAGTGCCCACCTTCCTACTCAGGGTACTAGGACAGGCACAGCAGCCGTACCCGCAGGCACGTCAAAATATTGATCTCTTCGGTCTTTGAGACAACTAGGAGAAAGCTGGGGTGGGGAGAATATTTTCTTAATAAGCTTTATTTCTCATTTTCCAGGAAGGGAATCTCAAGCCTTCTCCACTTTTCTCAGGTCTCCAGATGCACTATCCTCTTTCACTCTCAGCAGATGACCTCGGTTCCTACTTCAAAGATACAAAAGAATCCAGCAGATTTAGCCTCGTCTGAGTTACTTACTGCCATCTGAGTTGGAACCGACGTGCGTCTCTGTCTACCCTTTCCTTCTCTCGTGTTGAACTGAAGGAGGCGCATCCCTCCTCCTTTACCTGAAGCCCACTTCTTATCTCCGCGAGTGCATTGTCCTATGAAGTATCCCCACACTTCTCTATCTTTCCTTGCTAATTGGATCTCTGCCTTCTGGTTTTCTTCTTGCCAATTTGGCTACATCTTTCCATTTCTTCTTCAGCCTCCTCATCCTTGGACTATTTCTTAAATACTGAAGCTCCTCACCTTTCCAAACAAGAGTGTCTTTTCTTCTTATTCCCTATGCTCCTCTCTTTTCGATACTCATGTCTTCAGCTATTACCTAGGACTCTCCACTTTATGTCACTGGTACAATTCTCTCTCTAGAGCTCTGCTCATATTTGAGCATACACCTCTGTCACATGTCACTTCTGACACCACTTATCAGGGCCCAAGACTGGCCAGGTCTCGGGCCCAGCTTAACTAGGTTCTGGACGCAGACTGCTAAGTTACCTTGCTCAGGTACAGCTTCTCTTAGGTGCCTGAGGGCTATCTACTTTAGCTGGAGAGAGAGAGAGAGTCTTAGAGAGAGTAAAGCAGTCTTCTTAGAAAGATAGATCTTAGTCTTTAGCAGAGCTTGGTATAACCATGCTGGTGTTCTGCAGGCAGGAGAGGAGACAGAGTCAGAGTAATCAGATCCGTGATAGAATGCACATGCTCCCTGACTGCCTTCTCCTCCAGCCTAATATAAGGCTGATTTCATGCCTCTCAACACCACGATGTAGAGACTGCCAATTCACCAATGCTCTCATCTCGCGAGCTCTCATGCTTGTTAGGAGAGCTAAATCCCTCTCCACGCCCTTTTCACCCAGGTGTTCCATTATTGAGCTATACAGGTATTTCTTATAACTCTCACTCCTGCTAGCCATAGGCTATATGGGCTGCAACACACCTCCACTTGGAATTCTACTTCTGTGAAACTCAACATGTCCAAAATGGAACTAAAGGCTTTTCCCTTGGCACCTACCTCTTTTCCTGTCTTTATAATGGTGCTATCATTTGTGCTGGTACACACACTACCTGAGTGTCATTTTGACTCCTCTTTGCCCTCAATTCTCATATTCAGTCAGCACTAAACACTAAATTCTATGGATTTAACCTTGCAGTATGTCCTGCACCTGTCTGCACCTCATCATTTCACTGTCTGTTCCCTGGTTCAAGCCAAAATTACATGGATTGCTGAAATAGTCTTCCGTTATCCATCCTTATCCCTTTTAATCTATTCTATATATAGCAGTCCTGTATTTAACTCTTAATATGAATCTTATTTGATTTACTCTCTCGGAATAACTTTTTTGCAGTGACATCTTTATGTGGCCTTCATATCTGTGCTTCTCCAAAGTGCCCTATCCCCCTCCATCATAGCACCCTATCAGCCAGCTTTATAACCACTTTATTCTACACCACATTGATGTCCAAATGGAAATTAATCACCTTCTCTATTACATTAAAATTCCAGGACAGTGCAGATGATCAGTAAGTATTTATTGAATGAATAGTTCAATAACAAAACCCCATATTACTCTACTCTCTAAAACAATTCTCTCACCCTAAGGAAATCTGGAACAGGTCTAATCCCCCAAAGAAGTTTAAAATCTTTCATTTTAAAACATCTTCCCTATTGGTATCTCAACTCAAAGTATTTTTCATTAAAAGATACAGTTGACCTCCCAGATATCAATGTTCAAATCAAGGCAAGATCCAAATTCTGTCTTCATTTCATTTGCATCTCTGTCATCCTTCAGAAGTTTGTCCCATCTCTCTCTCTTTTTCTTTTTTTTCATGCTTCTGGCTTTTGTATTTTTTAATTTTTACTTTCATAAAAATTAAATTTGTGCACAGCTTAGGGCGTCAAATAGTTTTACAAAATTTGTTCTGAAATATAGCAGTTCTCCAGTCTCCCAACATTTTTGCCACTCTCCAGAGCAGCCATGTCCAAATGTTTAGCTTTCTAAGTAATACCCTTGACCTGCTACTTTTGACATTTTATTTTTGACCCATACCTCTTGACTCCTCACTGTGGAAGAGGGAAATTAACTCTTCTGCACGTGCACACCTGCCATTGCACGCACGTACACTTCCTCTCCACTCCGCCCCGTCCAGTCAGAGTTTACATAACCTCTTTCCACTACTGACTCATCCCGTAGGCCCAGAGAACGTTTCCTTCTCTGCATGTTTTTTGCTTCCTTGGAGTAAATAATCCTCTTTCTCCAAAATGTTTTGGTTGTCTATATACTTACCACTAGTTCAACCCCAAACTTTTTACCAGTTGTCTAAAGCCCCTCTCTATATACCCTGCTGTATGAATTTTATCTATTTGAAGACACTTCCTATGGATTTTTCCTCCCTGCTTTGTTCTGATGAATTGCACTCTATTCTCAGTGAGAACGTTTGTCCTAGAATCCCTTCTTCAAACACGAGGGTGCTTCCAATTTGGACCCAGACCTACAGAGGGGGGAAATGTCA
The DNA here is from genome assembly GCA_963574655.1 of Perodicticus potto. NCBI lineage: Eukaryota > Metazoa > Chordata > Mammalia > Primates > Lorisidae > Perodicticus > Perodicticus potto. Next base: position 20,535 of record CAUYRH010101370.1, on the reverse strand, counting down.
TGTGAGCATGGAGATGGTCAGCTGCAGGCAAAGGGTCGGCCTCACAAGGAACCAGCCCTACGGAGACATTGATCTCAGACTTCTAGTGTCCAGATCTGTAAGAAAATAAATTTCTGTCACTTAAGCCACCCATCATGTGGTACTTTGTTAAGGCAGCTCTGGCAAACTAATACTGTTGGTTTTATAGGAGATTTTCTCAATTTTATCTTCAGTCTTAAGAAAACCTTAAATTTTTCTTATACTTGCTATCTCATTTTTTATTTTTAAGCATCTTTTTTTTGTACTTTGTTGCATTTATAATAGCATCTCGCTCATGCTTCAAGGGTACAATGTCTTTTCCTACCTCACCGATGATATTAATGGTAGTTCTTCTCCCTGTGTTTTGGGGGGTCTGCATAGCTCTGTTCCCCCGGTTCTCTGCTGTGTGTTTGGGTGTTTGTTTAACTCTTTACCTTTCATGTAAAAGGCTTTCCTCAGGCATCTCATTGCTCACATTTAAGATCAAGGCTATAAAAAAGCTTATTAGAAGGTCTGAGCACAGGGTGGGCGTTGTTAGCTGTGGTCTCCTGCCCTTTCATGTTTCACCCCAGGGTTGAAACCTGGAAACCCAAAGGCTGTATCTGAAACAAATGTGTCTGTGTTTCGTTTTGTTTTTTAGAGTTGCACACCTTTAACTGGGTATGTTCCCTTTAACTACCCATGAACCCCATCAATCCTTTGTGATTTAAGGAGCTTTTAAGTGTGAAATTTCTACCTCCCATTTCTTTCTGCCAGTCAAAATCTTCCTTGTCCTTCATCACGTGCTCAGCTGTTTCTTCCTCTCTGGCCCCATCTGTGATCGTCTCAGGCAGAATTGGCTCTGCTTCCTCTGTGTCCTGCTGAGTCTCATACCTCCAGTAGAGCCCAGGGCACAGCCCCCCTTTCTGTTGTGGATATTTGATGTGCATGTGGGATATTCCATGAGCCTGTCCGCCCGCCTCCCGTGGAGACAGGGCCCTGATGCAGCGATGTTATTATCTCACATAGTAACTTTGGTGACTGCTCAAGAAAAGGTTTCTTGGAAATGTTTGTGCTCAATGGGGCAAGAGTTGAAGGAAAGAAGAGAGGACAGGGGAGCTCATTTGATCTTCCTGGAACTCAAATACTTGAGTGATCTATTATTAAAATCATAAACTGTAATTTCCCCCTCAAAGTAAGTAAGATGCTATTGCCAGATCACAATGTGGCTTTAATATGCTTTCAGATGATTACACGGAACATAATCTGTTTCACATGATGGGATATTTCTCAAGCCGGAACAACAGAAAGAAGACAAAACAAAACCCACAATGTATCTAAATGAAAGTGGAAATACATCTGCATTTAAAGAGGCACTTTATCCTCATTTGTGATCGTGTGCTCTTCCAGATCTCAAATAAAGCATAAATCTTGGCACATCTGCCCAGGTGCCATCAACAATAAATCATAATTTCTGGTAAACATTTTGAAGGCAGTTTACAGGTATCTGAGGCCTTAGCATTTCTGGAGCTGTTGCTTCACCACGGCCTTGGTTGTAAAGTATCTTTGATGTCCCCAAGAACGGCTTTGTGCCAGGCACGGCATCCACTTTCAAGTAAAGCTCCAGGAACACAGGCTGCATTCTTAGCCCTGCGGTCCCACATCCACAACTGAACTGCTCTTTTGCCTTTTTATTCAGCAACTCATGCTGGTCCAATTAAACAAGATTAACTAACTTTGTGTTCCTATTAATCTTTCCCTCCCAGGATGGTTTGTACATTGTGGGTTTTCAGTTATTGACAGAGCCCAGGGAGTTAGCAAATATAGATTCATTCATGTGAACCGTAAACAAAGCATGTTTGGATTCACACAAATTTATGACTCTGGAAAGACCTTGAAGAACCAGATGGATTTTAGGAATTGTATCTCCAAGTTCTACTCTTAAACTGGCTATGAGAGTTAAAAGTGGTGCAGATGGCTGGGCTCCCATCTAGGCCCTGCCACATCCTGAGTAGTCTCGGGAATTATTTCGCCTCTCTATAAACCCCAGTCCCCATCTGTGAAATGGGCAAAATAACTGCATCTACCGCAGAAGACTTTTGGAAAGAAAAAGCAAGGTAATGTGCCTGGCATACACTCTGCAAATATTAATCGCTGTACTTTTTTATTAACAAAAGCAACAAACTGAAACATGGTCTCATGGAAATTAACTGAAAGAACAATTGTCCGTAGTTGTAGAAACTGGTTAGACCTCTATACTTGCCAAGTACAAAGCTGAAATAAACTGTTTGATTACGCAGAAATAATCAGAATTTTAAGCTTAAATAAAAAAATGTTAATGTAACATTCAAGAACAAGAATTATAAAGTAATTAGAAGCATATGAATCCCAATTGTCTATTATTTTGAAAACAACTTTAGACATAACGTCATAAATTGCCAGGTCAAAACTTATTTGCCAAGAGTTTTTTCTTTAATTAGGAACCTAGAGTTGATGGTCCCTGTGCAGAAACCAGCCTGCTCACAGTAAAGAAGCCCTAACCAAAAATGGCAAAGGCCGCAGGTACCCAAACAGGATGAAACAATAAACCTTTGCCCAAGAGAAAATTAGCTTCACTATTTTAACTTTCCTTTCTGGGCCAAAAAACCAAAAGCAATCTTTTTGAGACAGGAGTACCTTATAAAATGATCCTTGCTTTCCATGTATTCATTTTGCGTGGCCAAAGTCAATGCTAGGTTGACATGTAACCTATACAATACTTGTTAAAATTGTTTTCCCTAAATATTCAGATAAATTGGTTGATTTAAAATCAGTCTAAATTAGTTTTAGTCTAAATTATTCTTGCCCACAGAATACTGTTGCCAGAATGTTAATAAATATTCTCAGAGAAAGTGTAACAGCACAAGTCAATTGGAAACAGAGGTGTTTATTTCATCTCCTTATTAGCTTGTCAAATGCACATGAGCACACACAAAGACTCGGAGATGCCCTAGAGTGAAGAGATCGATTTTGTTTTCCTTCCTCCAGGTTTTCCCCAAAGTTATTTGAATCTGGAATCTGTTTTATCCAACATGCCTTTCAGCTTCTTACAAAGTACAGTTGGCAGAATTCCAATTGGGGGATGCTGCGTTTACATTGGAGCAGGATCCATCTTGCAATTCATTAAAAAGCTATCAGACTGGGAATTGTCAAAATTCTACACATTAACAATAATAATAATAACAGGTGCCACTTATTGACTACTAAGTAAATACCAGGAAAAGTGCTTCTTCCTCACTTTTTTTTTTTTTTTTTTTTGACTGGGGCTGGGTTTGAACCCGCCACCTCTGGTATATGGGGCTGGCACCCTACTCCTTTGAGCCACAGGCACCACCCTCTTCCTCACTTCTTACCTTCCCATCCTTGATGAGTGTTTCTCCTCAATACTCTTGGTCTCTTGTTCCACCGCTGACGCCTCCCCTGGGGAGAGGCCTTTATTGGCTGACAGCCTTTGGTTAGTGGTTCTCAATGAGGCGGATATAATATCTCCAAAATGGAAGCAATGAAAGACACTGACCCCTTCCCTTCCTTTTCATCTGGACCAGGGACCCTTAGTAACCTGGGTTAAGTCTCTGTCCCTCCAAAGCAAAATTTCCTGGGGGTAAGATTTTCTAAGGTTGAGAATGGAAATAAGGCAGTTAGCAAGCCTCTTTTGTTGGCCAAATTAAACTGTGCCTTGCAACCTGACCCTTATCTATAACTGATATTTTAGCTCTCCGTGGAATGATTCTATTATATTTCAACTGGTCTGGAACTTTGGCGGCAAAAATGGGTGTTATGTGGGATGTCCCTCAAACACTCAACAGCAGGTATCATTAATTCTGTATGATGTTTTACATGCATTGCTTCATTTGATCTTCACCCAAAAATTTAAAGGTAGACACTGATATATCCCCATTTAAAAATGAAAAAAATTGAAAGGAAGAAAGGTTAAGTAACTTACCAGAGGTAGTGACTGTGTTGTCATTAATAAAGGCAAATTAATTCTACTATTACTGTAACCAGTGCATCTCATCAGACGGTGTTTGTGTTTGGACATCTCTGCTATTTACCTCCCAATTCCTCATCTGTTGCATAAGTTGAGCTACATATAAGACCAACCTCACTTATATGGAGTGATGAAAATAAAAACATAACCTTGGCCGATGACTAAACTATTCTGATAAGGTTTACATCAGAAATTGCAAGATTTCTGAAATTGCAAGCCCATACATATGTTTTCTTTGGCTCCCTTAGTGTTATGAATTTGTATTAGTTATTACAATTAGATATAAATGCCTGGCTTCTCTTAAACAATGGGAAGATCTGAGAAGCAATGAGCTGAAGCTGGAGAGAAGTTGTCTGTTCAGATGAGTCACATTCAGCACAGTCACTTTGGGCCTCACTGACTCACCTTATCTAACTACTTTACCTCTGTGTGCTTCTGTACACATTTAAATTTGCAACCCTAGTGTCCTCTAGGTAACCCCCCCCAACTCCTGCATATTCACCCCTATGGAACATCACAGCCATTGCAAGACTCTGGGACACAAGATGTTAACATCCTTGTGTCAGGATCAGGCCATTGAAGGAACAGGAGGGGTCTTGATGTGAAACACGGAGCTGGGAGTGGCCGCCCTTCAGAAGTGACACCATTCAGTGAGGGTGCACACTTCCATCCCTCCAGCAAAAAGGTTCAAGTTGCATACTGAGGATGTCAGGGAGTGAGGAGAACAGCTGGACCGACGGGGGCCTGTGTCCAGCAAGGGCTCAGCTCAGTCTCTCTGCTCGACCACAGGCCATCTGTGTAAATATTCTTGAATTAGGGGCTTTCTTGGTGCTAAGAACGTGAAATCATTGCACCCAACCCTTCTATATTCCCATCCCCAGCAGTGACCTCTCTTTCTAGACCACTGCTTCTTAGGTAGCAGTTGCTCAGAAAAAGTTTGTTAAACAAATAAATGAATAGGTAGACCTGGTCAATTCTAGGGGCAAAGGATTGTCCTCCCTTTAAGAAACGTACATCAGGTTTTGCAGGGAGTGGTAATGGTTTGGTTTTCTTTATAGAAAATAACATTTTTATTTTATAAATTGAGAGTTTACATGAAACTGAATCTTCAGTAGAATATTTGTTTTCTTACAAAACACTTCTAATTAAAAAGAACTTTTAAAAAACCACTTGGGGAGACATCATCAGATGTCAGCAGGTCCAAGGCATATCACACCTCAAAGATTCACTCACAAATTCACCTGCCCAACACATATGAGCAAAACCATCAGAAACAACTCAAAATTTCAAACTACTGTAGAAACATAGAAGGGAACACTGTATAAAGTTCTCTGCTTCTTGATAGCACCTTATTAATCATTTCCAAAATTGCTGGTACTTTTTATGCTTTTATCAGTTTACATACTGTCCCTTACCTCTGAAATGTCTTCCTGTACTATTCTGTTTTTGTTTTTTTTTTTTTTGTTTTTTCTGGATTAATATAAGGGTACATACAATTAGGTCACATCGTTTGCATTTGCAAGGAACAGTCTGGGTAGTATTTGAGTCCTTCACTCAAGAGATGGGCCACACACCTCTGCATCATGCATATTAGGTGGGGGCTTGTTGAGCCCCTTCCCAATCACCCCTTTTTGACTTTAACTTAAAAGTGTACCAAATACCCCACTGAGGTCACTTAGGCTGTGTTCGTCATTCTTATCAAGGTTAGGTATTTCTCTCGATATTCTTGTAAAAATAAGATAGCAAGTGAAGTCAATATTTGGAGGGCAGCCTAAAATCTTTCAGGATACCTTTCATGCTCTGGAATCAGGTTTTATGGACCTGAATTTAAAAGCACAAACAAAAACTGAGTGCAGAATTTCGATAACCCACAACTTAAACATGAATAACCACAGAATCACAGAACATCGGTTGGAGCTGGAAAGAACTTCAGCATAAAATCACCAAACACAATCATGTCAGGGACATAGTGACATTGAAATGCCACTTGGGCCGCATCATTATAAATATCAGTTTGCTGAATGGCTCTACAAAGTTAAATTTAGCGTGTGTTTTTTAAAAAGCTGGTCATGGAAAAGTTAGCATTGGACTTGAATAAGGGAAACACTTAAATTACTCTTTAATATAACATAAACCTGTTGCAGAGAAGGCATGCTGTGTGATAGCCAAATATCACTTTTTTTTCATAGAGACAGAGTTTCACTTTATCGCCCTCAGTAGAGTGCCATGGCATCACAGCTCACAGGAACCTCCAACTTCTGGGCTTAAGGCAATTCTCTTGCCTCAGCCTCCCGAGTAGCTGGGACTACAGGTGCCCACCACGACATCCAGGTATTTTTTGGTTGCAGTTTGGCAGGGGCTGGGTTTGAACCTACCATCCTCAGTATATGGGGTCAGCGCCTGCCCACTGAGCCACAGGCGCCGCCCGCCAAATATCACCTTTTTAAAATTGTACTTCCTGATTGAGTATTCACTTCCATTTTATAAGGATTGACTTAAATTATTTAAAAGATCATATGCAAATCTGTAATAATCACAAGATCAGATATGCTCCCTACTCCAAGCTGCCAAAGTTGCTAAAATAATTTAAGTAATTAAAACTAGACAGATTTATCATCTGGGGATTTCTTAAAGAATGTGCTACTGAGGTCATTAAAATATTCAGTGAATAGGCTTTCTCAAAATGTCATTAACGTACTAATAGTCATTTTAATGTTGAAAATATTGTAATGATAATTCATTTGAACATGAGGTTTGAATGGTGGTGTTTTAAAATACTCTACACTTTAATAGCTGCAGAAAACAGCTGAGCAGTTCCTAAAAGGTAAAGGCCCAGGAAATTGAAAGAACTCTCTTATTCCATTTTCCTTGAATACAGTGGAAATCAGCCTCAAATACACGTCCAGCTGGGATCTAATTAGCCCATGCAGGAGCCATAGTGAGCACTGGCACTGGAGAAGGACCTGAGCGAAGTGTCAGGTCACCTACCGTTTATAGTCAGGGTGGACTTCAGCTAAGTCCCTTTCTGAGGCTCCTCTCCATTCCTGCTTCCCTCGCCTAAACTTACAAAATTAACGTCCACTGCCCCAACCCACCCAGCTTGCATTTAGGTGTGGCTACATGCAACAGCTCAGACAGATAAAGGAAAAGAAAGAGTGGGGGAGGATTGGGGCAAAGTTATTGTTTTTTTCTTTTTTTCTCATAATAACAACTCATCCTCTTAGACCATGCATGCTTAAGTCTGGGACTTAGGGCAGAATTTTATGATGTTTTTGAATAATCTCAAAAGCAATGCCAAAGGCCACTTCTTTCTGATTACGGCACCATGAAAAGATTTTTCTTTTTTGTCACGTGCTGCAGAAATGCACAGTGGAGAACTAGTAACACCTTTTCTTGGTGGTTTTTAGCCTATTTGAAACAACATTTCATTAGATAGATTTCTCTCTCTCTCAGGGAAAAACAGTCTTTAAACACTGCTCAATAATGCAGCATGGCTGGGAAAATGTGTCTGAAGTTCCCTGCAACCCAAATATCGCACAATCTTCTCGGGGACTTTTCCTCTTGCATTTGGTATGGGATGGTCTATAGATCCTGTCACTTTCATCTGCCCAAAATGTTCTTTTGATTTATGGCACTGTCCTCCAACACCTGCTCATTCTGGCTTTTTCACAGAGCCTTTATAATTTTTTTAATGTCATAAATAGGAAATAGTCACCTAGTTCACAGAAAGTGAAAAGTCTTCTATCCCATTATGTTCAACTGTTAAAAACTATTGTCAGATATCCTTTCCAATAAAAGTATCAGCCACGTGGTGATTGCAAAATAAACACAAAGAGTTTCATGCCCACTCATCCCTGAATCTAACTTGCTCCCCATGCTCAATCCTTGCATTGGTTTCTTATTTATCGCAGACTTTTGATCCAAATGCAAGGCAAAATCAATGTGCACTCTTACCTTCTCTTTCCTACACAAAAATTAGTCTAAACAAACTGCTTTGGCTCTTGCTTGCTTTGTGCAAGCATATATCTTAGAGTCTTTCTGTATCCACGCATGGTGTCCATATGTCCATAGGGAGGAATATTCCATTGTTTGAATGAATGTGAGCTATTTAAACAACCCTTCTTTGTTGGACAGCTGGACCTCTTCTAACAAACAATGCTATATTATATGAACTCACACGCACATCATCTCACACAGGGGAAGGAATATCTGTAGGACAAGTACCCAGAAGTGCCCTTGTGAAGGCAGAGGGTAAATGCAGTTACAATTTTGATCATTAGTGTCAAATTGTTCTGTACAGAATTTATCCCAATTTATGTTCCCATTAGCAACATATGGAAGTGCCTGAAGGGAACTTTTTAGATTTTACCAATTCACTAGGTGAAAAGTGGTATCTGAATATAGTTTTACCCTGAATTTGTTTTATTACTTTATTAAAGAATTAAACATCTTTTTCATAAGTTATAGGAACCATTTATATTTATCTTTTCTGTATCTGTTTCTGTCTTTCATCAACTTTTTAAAAATTATATATACATTTTAATTTAAAGGACTCTATACATATTAGGGGTAGTACTTCTCATTTGTAATATTAACTGAAGATCTTTTTCCCCATTTAGTCTTTGTTTTTTAAGATTTTTCTGGTGTGGCCTTTTTGTCATGCAGATATTTTTATTTCTTACTTACTCTTTTATCTTATCTGAAATTTGAGTTATATAAGCACCTTTCCTATTCACATCTTATAATTTATTTATGTGTTCTTTTAGTAATTGTGTGGTTTCAATGTTTTACATTGAAATATTTAGAGTTTATACCACTGGGCAGTCTGAGAGAGACAACTTATTTTTTTTCCAGTTAGTTACCCAAATGTACCACGACTATTAATGAGAAATGCATGCTTTTAGAGTCTTTAAATGTCTGGCTAAATGTAGTAGAGTTCATTATTTTCTTAGTTAAATTTCATAATAGTTCCCCACTGATTTGTACACAACCCACTTACAGATTACAATGAAAAACATGATTTTGCTCTTGAGATACTGTCTTTGAATAAATAGTAAATAGATTGGAATAAGTGGAGAAAGTCAGGTAAAGAAAATGTTAGATTGTGTGAGAGAAATATTGTTCTGCCTTTTTCTTATTTTCTTTTTACAGATTTAAGGAAAGTGAGAGCAAAGATTATATGCAGGACTCAAAGAAAAATAATCTTTTCCTAATAAGTGATTGAACAACCTAAAATAGAATTTGATACAATTCTGGCTCAATGACATCTCTAAACCCCACCCCTAATCTAATGAATCAAAATATCTAGAGCTAGGAGCAGGAAGTCTATTTTTATAGCAAGTTCCCAGATGATTTTAATATAGGCGGCCCTCAAAAGTCAGTGAACTCATATCCGGGAACCTCTGACTTCTTGCCTAAAGAACGAAGGGGCAGAAGCCAGGTTTAGAATCACAGAGCTGGAACGATGGGGCCAACCCACAGTCTTCACTCTAATTAAAGGATACAGATGTGCCCTGACTCTCCCAGAGGCTCAGTAATCCACAAATGTCATCAGAAGCTCAATTTCAAAGTCATCATCCCAACAATCAAGATTCCTGTCTTTCCACAACTGATTCGTCTCTGACTGTAGCTTGAGTCACTTTCATTTTGTCAAATCCTACCCCAAGAAAAGAGAAAGGGACATATTCCTTGAGTGCCAAAAAAGTGTTCCAGGCATATAACATACCTTCATCTTTTAACTTGATCTTTCCGTACACTTCATAAAATGAATATTCCACATTGAACTCTCACATTGCAGCTTAGAGAGTTTCTACAACTGATCCAAGGATGCTCAGTGCTACAACTAGCATTCAGGACCCATTCTGTCAAATCTTTCTTTTTTCTTTTTTTTTTTTTTTCAGTTTTTGGCCAGGGCTGAGTTTGAACCTGCCACCTCCAGCATATGGGGCCGGCGCCTTACTCCTTTGAGCCACAAGCGCCACCCTCAAATCTTTCTATAGAGAAGAAAATGATTGGACAGATTCTCTATGACCCTTCAGACAAAACCTTGATTTTTGAAGATAAAGTGATGAAGCAACATTTAGTCTTTATACTTTCAATTTGCATTTAATTAAGCATTATTTTGGACATACCCACCTACCCTCTGTCTGTATCTTCACCTGCTGTGCCTTCCTCCAAGGCAGTCCTGACCACAGATTCTCTATCAACCTACCTCTGCCACTGTGCTCCAACCTTCACTAGGACAGGATCTTGGTTTTTCTTGTCCTCCACTATATCCCAGGGCTTGGAACACTGGGTGTGCTTGATCTATATTTGCTAAATCACTCACTGAATTAGTGTATCTTCATTCTCATTGGTTTGTTTCCTTTACAAATGCCCAGGTTTGAAGTCTTATTTTGGTTTCAGATCCTGGGCATAGAGCCGGGATTTTGGTTAAGTAGCTGGACTGGTACAACTGGCTCACTGTTAATATAACACACACGCGTCTTCTTGCTCCACTCCACTTGTGGGAGGACAAAGGTCTGCAGAAGGGAGTACTGTGAAAGGTATTATCACACCATCTAAGCCCTCTCTTCTAATTTCCCTTTTCTGTATTATTCTTTTCTAGCACTACACATGGTCTAAAACACATCATTTACTAAACACTCCCTTTGTACCAGAGAGTGCAATTTGTGCTGTATTAGCTATCACAGTAGATCTTCCCCCAAACTCAGCGAGGTGGCATTACTGCTGTTTTTTCCACAGAGGATAACTGAGGCATGGAGGATTGTCATTTGTCCACGGAGAAGCTGAGATTCAATCCTGGATTTATACTCACTTAACACTCAAGCCTTCCCCACCACATCTTCCATGTGTAGGAGGAATCTAATTGCCTATAACGTCTCTATGGGCATTTATGCAAGACCTGTTGCTAAATGATCTGCATCATGATACAAAGACAGAGGAAACTAGATTTCTTTGCTATCCTAAATTAAATGAAATATGGTTCACTCCATAACTCACTAAGGTCTGTGGGAAACATAATCTTGGTCATTTTGTGGGATATATGAGTCAGGAAATGCCCACCTTTCCATGAAACTGAGACTCAAAGTGGCTTAAAGGAATAAGGGTCTTCTAATAGGTGAAACTGGGGTTCCGGATAAAGCAGCTCTACAAAGTCTTCTAATTCCAGGGTCCTTCCAACTTTCTGTTCTGCCATTTTTAGTGCATGACTTTCATCCACAAACTCGTCTCATGGTCCCAGATGACTCCCAGAGTTCCTCTTATGACATCTGGATTCCAGTGAGACAAGAAGAAGAAAGAAAGAAGTGACATGTCCTGGACCCAAAGGTCCAACCTATCCAGTTCCTCCATACTCCATGCCACGTGTGGCCAAGGAGACCGTCCCATCATTCCCCCTGACTGGCACTTGGTGCCCAGTCTTTTAACAACCATGTGGCGCTCTCCACTTAGAGGTCGTGGTCCTCCCAGGATGATGCACTGAGGGAAAGCAAATCACTGGGACAAAATAAGATGCAGGTCTTAGTCACCATGTCACCCACCACCAATTCCTTATTTCCAAATTTAGGGAGTCTACCTATTTCAGTTATCTTTTATAGCATAACAAATCACCTCAAATTTAACAGTTCAAAATACAACCAGTTATTTACTCAGGATTCTTCAATTTGGGCAAACCTAGGTGGGAAGGCTCTTCTTCATTCTTCGTGGTATTGAGTGGAGACATTCGTGTGACTGCTTTCAGCTGGGAGAGATTCTGGGACAAGAAATCCCAAGACGGCCTCTCTCCCCCAGGACCTGTCTCCATGTGGCCGCTTACCATTTGACAGTGCTGCTCAATCTTCTTCCCTGGTAGCCAGATCCTAAGAGGGAGTATTCCAAGAAGGAGTAAAGACAAGCTGCAGTCCTCTTATGAGCTGGGACTGGACATGGCAGGCAGCACTTCTCCCACACTCTGTTGGTTAAAATAAGCCATACGGCCATCCAGATTCAAGGGGAGGAGAAAGAACTCCACCTCTAGAAAGACCCTGTGGTCATTATAATCCACCCTTCCTTTGGTTGGGCCATGCTCCCCTTCTTTAAACACCACCCACATATTCCTCATTCTCTCAGGAAAAGCCCATGATAATTTCCTGAGGAGCAAACTTGCAATACAAAGGTTTCCAGGCCAGAAAGTTAAAAGAGCTTCTAATACAATCCACCTGCCTCCCTCTGGGCAAGGGTGCCTGCAATTCCAGATATAGGCCTCTTGTGAGGGGGAAATGGTCCTTTTATTTCCTTTCAGAAATGGGCGAAAAGTCAAGAAGTCCATTATTTTCAATAACTTCCCCAGTTACAGGCACATTCTTTCTTTTAAATGTACTATAATTAGCTTCTAATTCTCTGTTGTAATTTGGTAGTGTTATAGACATAGGCAAACAAAACCTAATGATGCTGTGTAAAGTCTTCTTTGGATGGTTTCAACCTCACTGATATTCAAAATAGTCTATGACACACCTTAAAATAGCAGGAAAATAAATGAAGTGCCTCTCTCTTCCTTCCTCTTCTTACCTTTTGAGAAAAATATATGAACAGTCATTGGTACCAAAATTTAGCACAAAGTAGCTCAAGTAGAAAGGAAACTTACTGGCTCCCAAGACTGGGAAATCAGTTAGATTTGATTTTAAGTGTAGCTGGCTAGAGGTATTCCAATATTGACATCACAGCCCTTTGCTTCCATGTTCTGGGCTACAATTCCCAGTCAGTTGGCTTCATTCCCTCCTGCTTGAGATAGAAGAACTTTCTCTCTGTAACTGAAAAGATAGTTCCTGACAGCCTCAGACACTCCCACTTTTCAAGCTTAGACACTCCCAGCAAATGTAAGTTCTCCTCCCATCCTAATAGCAATCCCAGGAAAGTCTTTGATTTTCCTACGTTGACCCCATATTCACCTTTGGATGAATTACTTCCCCAGAAAGGTGGTCTAGTAGATCAAATGATGACCCCACCAAAGATGTCCACGTTTTCATCTCTGTAACTTGTGAATTTGTTAGTTTACATGGCAAAATAGACTTTATAGATGTGATTAAGGACTTTGAAATGGGGAAATTATCCTGTGTTATTTGAATGGACCCAGTATAATCAGGAGTCCTTATAAGAGGGCTGCAAAAGTCAGAGAAGAGAAGGCAACGTGATGATGAAAGAAGAGATAAAGAATGTGGTGTGACTTTGAAGATGGAAGAAGGAGCCCTAAGCTGGAGAATGCAGAGGGCTTACAGAAGCTGGAGAGGCCAAGGAAACAGATCCCCATAGTGTCCAATCCTGCTAACATCTGGGGTGTAGTCCAGTGAAGTTGGTTTTAGACTCTGGCCACTAGAACTGTAAAAGAATAAGTTTTTGTTTTCTTAAGCCAGTACATTTGTGGGGATTTGTTACAGCAGGATAGAAACTAACCAAGGGGGTCTCTTGACTTGGCTCAGATTAGTTTACCTTTAAGCTTTGATCCACAGTCAAGGAAGCAGGTAGGAGTTGGCCAGGGATGGTGGGAGGGGAGCTCATGGGATGGTATAGCCAACACCACATAAATTTAGGCCACATAAAGTTCCTCCAATGTGAATTCCTTTGTTATAAGAGGAAGTGGATAGGAAAGGAGACTTAATACATTGAATTATTTATTAACTCCACAAACAATAATTACTGGGGTCTAATACTACTCAAAGGTAAAATGCTAAAACTCAAGCAGAAAGAAAGTAAACAAAGCAAGGACATTAGGACTTCCAAGGGAGCCTGAACAATCAGGAGTCCATAGAAGCAACAGCAAAGGTTTTCCTGCTCCAACATCATGAAAGACAGAGAATTATGAGGGATTAGCACATATCTGAGAATCGCTAAGATCAAAACTCATATCTACCACTAAGAGCTGAATACTTTGATCTTGGTTTTTGAAAGTAAAGTGAGAAGGCTGGCACTTCATAAACTCTTTCACAAAGAATCTCTAATTGACATAGAACAGAAAAATGAATGAGTGCTCACACTGAGATTCTGGAAGACGTACTTACAAGGGATCCTATGCAAGTGAAAATTGCCTTGAGTATTACTTCTGTTATTTAAAATTCAGATTATTGCCAAAATGTGGAAACAACCTAAATGCCCACCAACCCAAGAATGGATTAACAAGCTATAGTATATGTATATCATGGAATACTATTCAGCCCTTAAAAAGATGGAGACTTTACATCTTTTATATTAACCTGGATCAAGTTGGAACACATTCTTCTTAGTAAAGTATCACAAGAATAGAGAAGCAAGAATCCAATGTACTCAATTCTAATAATAAGGCAGTAGATGAGCTAATACCGGGTAGGGGAGGGGGGGAACGAGGGAGCCGGGAGAGGGGAGGAGAGAGGGAGATGGGGGTGTCACAGTGTATGACACCTGTTGGGGTCAGGCAGGACACAATTACAAAAGGAACTTTACCTAACAAACACAATCAGTGTAATGTAAGTCTTCATACCCTCAATGAACCCCAAACAATGAAAAAAAAAGAATTCGCTCAAACAAACTGATAAATAAATAAATAAATAAAATTCAGATTATTTGCTTTAATACAAAAATAAGATCACAAAAGTCTTGAAGTTTATTTTCTCTTCTCAAACATTTGTGTTACCTGATGCTCCAGAAAGGTTTACCATTTTTGCTCTAGCTTCCAATACTCTAAGATGTCTATGATTTATGTGGCTTGTATACCCAGGTAGGGGACTAAGGTCAGGGCTCTTCTAGACCTCTAACTCTAAGACAACCCCAAAGTGCTTCTGTTCCTGTTGTCACCCACCTGACACAGGAGCTAAGAGGAAGCATAGTCAGCAACAGTGAGAACTTAACTGTGGTGATGACCAGGCGGCTGCCAAGTTCCCTTCACAAGACACTTCAGGGCCACATGAAGGGAGGGTTGAAGTCTCAGCGGTTTTAAACTATGACTGCAAATCCTCTGAAACTCTTCTCCTTCATCAGTTCTAGTGTTTATAGCACTGTAGGATAACTGTAATTAACAATAATATATAGTTTCAAATAGCTTGAAGGATGTTGAATGCTCCAAACACAAAGACAAATGATAGAGATGAAAGACGTGTTAATTACCCTGATCTCATCACCATACCTTGTAGGTATCAAAGCATAACCCCCCCAAAAAATATGTACAATAATTTCCCAATTTAAAAATAAAATAAGTCGATACTATGATCTCTTCTTTGCTGACTTTGCATGAAACCATGAAACTTCGGAGGTTAAAGTAGAACAGGGAATACGGCTTCCCCCGGCACTCTCCTTCTCAGGCTGTTTGCCCCTGGTGCCCGGCCTCTATCGTGGGAGGAAACGGAAGCCACAGGAAGAAGTAGCCTGTAAGTGCTCCAGCCAGCATGAATGAGGACGCCTCCAGTCACGGACTCTGCTGAGGACGTCTTTGAGCCCCACAGGAGCCCTGAGCAAGAACAGCCTAACTCAGTCCAGTCAGCTCACAGACACAAGATGGTTAATCATAAATTGTTGGCATTGTTCTATACCACTAAGTGTATGCGATCATAGATATTCAAATCAAGGGTGGTATATGTAGGACTGAACCCCTGGGTAGGGAAAAGGATGGACTATGTAGGTCAGAGAGCACCATCCTCACACGTCCGGGGCCCAGACTCCACCCTGATTTCAATTTCCATGTTGGATTACAACGTGTCCATTTATTTTTCCATCCCCATCAGGAAGATGGTAGATGCTTCATAAAGGCATATGGAAAAGGGAGGGAAAGGGTGGCACAGGCTGGGAACTGTCCCGCAGATGGTGAGCACCATCCTGGGAGTTACTAAAATCCTTTATGGGTTGGATTTGGTGAACGGCTCCACGTAGTGCAAAGCTGCCTGGAGGTGCTGGCAGTGCCACCAACTCTGTCACCTAAGAGTGGAATGCCCACATTACCTCATATTCCCAGGGCATTCACATTTCTCCCACGGGGGCCCAGGAAACAACAAAATCAGCAGGGAATATCTTCTATGTACGTATCGTGCTTTAATCATTCATTTCAGACATTTTTACTTATGACCGCCTATATGTTGGGCACAAAAGTCAGAAATGCAAAATCCAATTTTATGTAAATGTAAAGACAAATGTATTTCAGAGAAGGAGGCAACATGAGCATGAATTTTAAAAGAAAAAAAGAAAGAGACACCAAAGAATATTTACCCTCACAGTGGCATCACTTCTCAGCACACCTACCTCAGAATCTCAGAGGTGAGAGGTCACTCTTCTCAGCTGCTAGGAGTACAGAGTTTAAGAAAATTTCATTTAAAGCATTAATAAAAATGCTTCTGATGTCTTCCTTTGCCATAGGTCAAACGTTGGTAGCCTTGGTCTACTCTGCCTAATTGCTAGTGATTTTATATGAACCACAGTGATTTGGGTTTTTACAACTTGAGTTGGTAGCCAATATTTAAGATTCAGGGTTTTCATTTAATAAACTGGATTTTTGACTTCCTCTGTTTAAAAACAAAAACGAACATTGGAAGAGCTAGCAACCTCGAGTCCATTTCCTCATGTGGCCATATCAGCGAGCTCCGAGTTTCAGCTCCTGTTGCCAGATTAGATAAGACCTGGTCCCCACTGCTCTCCACTGCCCTCACTGCTCCCTGTCCACACCACCAAGCAGACTCCTGGCCTGGTTCTCTTGCTCCTGTTACCTGCATGACCCCAGGAAGTATTGGAATCTATACCCCTCCTCGTTCTGGATTGACACACAATCATGTGCGTTATTTGCCAGCATTTAATACCATCTTTTCCATATTCAATATCTCTAAAATTTTCCAGACACTAGTTTTAACAGTCAGATCTAGAAATTGGGGCTGATCTGCCCCAATCACAAATCAGACAATCATAGTCCTGGAATGGGCCCACTTATCTGATCACAGTCAGATGATTCTGAAGATGGTCATATAATCAAGGGAATAAGAAATAAGTCCAAATTTTCTGACTTACCCTCGAGGAAGGAATCAGACTGAAAGAATATATCTTCCCCAAATAAAGAGTCTCAGAAAAATCAGAAAAGCAGAGAATAACAGGAGCTTAAACAAGGTTATTTTAGAGCATGCACTCTTCTTACAAGCCACAGATTCCAACCCACAATTGGGAAAGGGGAAGAGCAGCTCCCAAACGTCTTTGAATTCTGGCAGGAATGAATAGGGGTGGCCTCCTCACCAGGACAAGCCGGGTTGAAGCCCAAGTTTCCACAGCACTGTGTGTGCGTGGCTGTCACTGTATCTACCTTGGGGACAATGAATGTTCACCATGAGTCATGGTTTTGTTTTCTGGGCTCAGTAGCCTGTGGTCTGGCAGGAATTGAGGTCTGGGATTTTGCAACAGCTGTTGATGTCACCTGGGAAGGCACTGAGCATGCAATGGGATAATTTTTATCAACTCATGAGCACAGGCTTTGCCTGCCAAAAGGCTGCATTTCTCAGCTAGAACAATAATATTCCTGTCTGGAACCAATGTGGAATCTTAAATGCCTTATATGCCAGGGTCTAAATTCTCATTTTATGCTACATAGTCTTGAATTGCTCTCATGTCTCTAATTCCAATTTAAGGGGTACTAACTCCTAAAGGGCACAGCTGTAATATTGTTTCAGATGCTACCATAACTTGGAGAGGATCGTCAGCAGATAGGTTGGAGATGAAGTCTCATGCTATCTCTTTAACTTAAAATGACTCTTGTAAAATGACTTTCTTATGGCTTCAGAGAGCAGCCATACTACTATCTGTTCAGAGCTTTCTGAACTTCTCTCAGGCAACTGTTCCAGGATCCTTTATGTCACCTTCTAGCCCTCGTCTTTCCAGAGCTCATTTTTAGTCCCTCCTGTAAGAACGTCTCCCTAACCTCTTGATCTTGCATTGGCCTTTCTCTGGGCCCTTTCCAGCTTCTCCATGGAGAGAGGCACAGTGTCCTTTGGACTCCAGCCATGGGAGAAAGACTAATTATGTGATGGCCACAGGCACTGCCTGTTCCCTACAAACAGCACACAGCAGTGACGAAGGGATGCCACAGGGGGCTGCTCTGTCTCTCTTGCTGTGGGAACCTGTGTTAACATGTGTGATATAACAAAACTAGCTAATCTCGTCAGCAGCTGTGACATAAAAACTTACCAAACATACTTACTTAGCATGCCAAAGATCTGAGCCATAATCAAGTTCTGAAAGACACTTAAGGGAAAAGTCTTAACAAGTCTATCAATATCACTAATTGGGAACTCATCAAAACTTTCATTGAAATGCCTTCAAAATAAGCAAGATATTTTGAAGACAGTCTGATGGTAACGAAGGGAAGTTTGAAGGCATAAAGCAATTTCATGTATGCAAGGGAGGAGAGTGGAATGAAAACTTTTATTTAGATCATTATCTAATAAGATTGTCTGTTGTTTCCAGATTCAAATAGCATTGATAGAAAATTCTAGATAAAGTGTATTGCACCAAAATTGAGTGCTTCTCACTTTGACTTTCAATGATCTCATTTTAATAGCACTTCTTGATCTCATCAAATGCAGACTTATTATCACAAAGTACTGACTCCAACACTAATAATTCTTCTACTACAACATTTTTTTGTTTGGTTCTATAGAGTTCTTAAGGCTATTGGCCTTGAGTCCTGTATAAGATGAATATAATTCTGAGAGATATCATACCTTTTGTTATTATCAGTGGATATTTCAGAGAAAAAATGAAACCAAGATGGATTTATTGTCAGCAGAGAATAACAGGGAGATTCAAGAGGAGCTATGGAGAGGCAAAGAGAGAGAGCAAGGAATAGAGTATGTGTGTGTTTGTGTGTTTAAAGTTTGGGGAAGTGGCAGGAAGCGATTCTAAAATGGAAATGCCCCTTCTTCCCCCATTCAACTGCTTCACAGTTTTGCCAAAAGTCGGCCCTGCCTCTAAGATCTCTTGCAACTAACTTATCTACCTCCTAGTCTTCCAACCTATTCGACTTACAAGCTAAGAGGAATACCAACGCTAGCTGCTCTGTGCATCAATCAGGGAAGAGGTGTTGAAAAGATAAACAGGGAAACTATAAGTTGCTGAACATTATGTAGGGACAAAAATAACAGTCTTGTTCCAAGAAGGGCCATAGTATCCAGATCAGGCCACAGGTAACCTGTTTCCAGGACACGCTTGGGTGTCATGACTCCCAGAAAGGGAATGATTGCATACGATCCCATGAGAATCCAAGCATGCCTTCCTGATGAAATGGCGTGCCAGCATGCCAGCAGATTAGGGCGTTGTTCTGGGACAAAGGGCAACATACATGGGCTATTCCGAGAAGGCTAGAAACTCATGACTACCCCCACAAATTGGTCCTGACATTGAATCAGCGTGGGGGCAGTGAAGAAAAAGAACATGTTGTTAATATAATTTTCATTTTTCTTTAACAAAGCTGATCGTTCTTTTCTACTTATCATGAGTTAACTCAACAAAAAGCAGAAGAAATATTTGCTTTTGATTATATGCAATGTTGCTTTTTTTCTTCCAGGATAGGAACAAGGGTGAATATTGAAAAGAAGGAACCAGAGGACATAAACCAGGCCATATCCTCCCACTTAGAAGGAATTAGAATGCTTGGAGCAATATCATAGACATCTGTTGAACGCCCATTCTTGTTGGTCTACTACAAACTGGTTCACTCCAAATCATACATATGAATATGTTGTTCTCCAAAAAAAGAAGGCTAATACCCTTATTTTATTTTTGCCATTTTTCTCTAAAAAATGTTCAGTTTCCCCAGACATACAATATTATAGAGTATTTTTTAACTCTTGCCTATTCATTCTTCTTTTAAAAATTAATTCGTCTTCTGATATTTGAATTCAGAATAGAGCTACTTTATGGTGGTAGCCAAAAACAAAGTGGACTTCTTGACACAAATCCCTAAATTTTACTTTTGAGCTAATTTCTATAATAAACTAAAAGTATTATGGTTTACTGATTATTTTCCTCTCAGTTGGAACATCTCATACATTTTAGTTAGTGTTTGGTATGAAAAATATACTTGTTTCATCTTGATTGTTTATTCTCATAAACTGTAAAGAATAAAATCTGTCTAAATAATAGTTATGTTCCATGAGATTTTTAAGCAAAGGAGGAAAATTACAAAAAAAAAAAATTACTATGTTGTGGCTAGGTCACTAGGATGACAATAAAATAAACTTTTATCACCCTCAAAAGTAGTGCTACGTTGACCAAACAGGGACCACTGAGATGTTGGTCCCTCCTGAGAGGACCACAGCCTTTGGCTCCACAAATTCAGATGCCATCTTTTTTGTTGTTGTTGTTGTTTTATTTTTATTTTTTATTAAATCATAGCTGTATACATTAGTGCAATCATGGGGTACAGTGTGTGGGCTTCATATACAATCTGAAATATTTTCATCCAACTGTTCGACATAAGCTTCATGGCAGGAGATTTTTTTTTTTAAAGTATGTCCATGCTGCCCATGAGGAAACCAAGG
>CAUYRH010101367.1:0-51558 GCA_963574655.1 Perodicticus potto | reverse complement strand
GAGAAAATATATTGTTATAAAGGGAAATTACAAACATGTTTCACTTATAGATGAGGATGCAATATCCTAAACAACATATTGACAAGTTGAATTACAAAATTAATATTTAAGTAATGTACTTTGGTCAAAATTGAATCCAATTTATGTGAAAGTTAGTCATTATTTTCTTTTCTTTTTTTTTTTTGGTTTTCTTTCCCTTGCCTCCTCCCTCCTTCTCTGTCTGTTCTCTCCAACCCCCAACCCCCACTGTGTCATTGATTGTCATTAATTGTCCTCAAATCAAATTTGAATACATAGGATTCATGCTTCTCCATTCCTGTGATTTTTCACTAAGAATAATATGTTCCACTTTCATCCAAGTTACTACAAACGCTGCAAAGTCTCCATTATTTTTGATGGCTGAGTAATATTCCATTGTATACATATACCATAGCTTACCAATCCACTCCTGGGTTGAAGGACATTTAGGCTGTTTCCACACTTTTGCAATTGTAAGTTGGGCAGCGATAAACAGTCTCGTACAAATGTCTTTATAATAAAAGTTTTTTTTTCTCCTTCTGGATAGATGTCCAGCAATGGGATTGCAGGATCAAACAAGAGGTCTAGGTTGAGGTCTTTGAGCTTTCTCCATACTTTCTTCCAAAAAGGTTGTATTAGTTTGCAGTCACACCAGCAGTATAAAAATGTACCTTTCTCCCCACATTCACACCAGCATCTGCAATTATGAGATTTTGTGACATAGGCCATTCTCACTGGAGTTAGATGGTATCTCAGGGTGGTTTTAATTTGCATTTCTCTAATAGTTAAGGATGAGGAGCATTTTTTCAAGTGTTTACTGGCCATTTGTCTGTCATCTTTAGAGAAGATTCTATTCATCTCTCTTTCCCATTGATGTATGGGATTGTTGGTTTTTTTCTTATAGATTAATTGAAGTTCTGTATAGATCCTGGATATTAAACATCGTCAGATTCAAGATGTGCAAATATCCTTTCCCATTGGGTAGGTTGTCTATTTGCTTTGGTTGTTGTCTTCTTGGCTGTACAGAAGCTTTTAGGTTTCATTAAGTCCCATTTGTTTATTGTTGCAGTTGTTGCTATTGCCATGGCAGTCTTCCTCATAAAGTCTTTCCCCAGGCCAATATCTTCCAGTGTTTTTCCAATTCTTTCTCTGAAAATTTTTATCATCTCATGCCTTTATTTAAATACTTTATCCATCTTGAATCAATCTTTGTGAGGGGAGAAAGGTGCACATCCAGTTTCAGTCTTTTACATACGAACATCCAATTCTTCCAGCACCATTTATTGAATAGGGAGTCTTTCCCCCAGTGAACACTCTTCTTTGGTTTATCAAAAATTAGACAGCTATAAGTTGTTGGTTTCATTTCCAGGTTTTCTATACGATTTCAAGTATCAATGTCTCTATTTTTGTGTCAGTACCATGCTGTCTTGACCACTATGGCCTTATAACACAGCCTAAAATCTGGTATGGTGATACCCCCAGCTATGTTTTTATTACTAAGATCTGCCTTAGCTATACAGGGTTTTTTCTCATTCCATACAAAGCACAGAATCATTTTTTCCAGGTCTTGAAAGTAGGATGTTGGCATTTTAATAGGGATGGCGTTGAATCAGTAAATTGCTCTGGGAAGTACAGACATTTTAACAATGTTGATTCTTCCCAGCCTTGAGCATGATTTGTTCTTCCATTTATTAAAGTCCTCTGCTATCTCCTTTGCTTAAGGTTTCATAATTTTCTTTATAGAGGTCTTTTACCTCTTTTTGTTAGGTATAATCCTAAGTATTTCATTTTCTTTGAGGATATGGTGAAGGCAGTTGTGTCTGTGATTAACCTCTCATTTTGACTATTGTTGGCATATACAAAGGCAACTGACTTATGGACATTGATTTTACATCCTAAGATATTACTGTATTTTTTGATGACTTCCAGGAGTCTAGTAGTTGAGTCTTTGGGGTTCTCTAAGTATAAGATCATATCATCAGCAAAAAGGGAGAGTTTGACCTCCTCTGGACCCATCTGGATGCCCTTTATTTTCTTGTCTTGTCTAATTGTATTGGCAAGAAATTCCAGCACTATGTTGAATAGCAATGTTGATAGAGGACAACCTTGTCTGGTTCCAGTTCTAAGAGTAAAAGCTTTTAGTTTTACTCCATTCAGTAAAATATTAGCTGTGGGTTTGTCATAGATAGCCTCTATCAGTTTAAGGAATGTGCCACCTATACCTATCCTCCTCAGTGTTCTAATTAGAAATGGGTGCTGGATTTTATCAAATGCTTTTTCTGCGTCTATTGAGAGGATCATATAGTCCTTGGTTCTGCTTCTGTTGATACGGTGAATAACGTTGATAGACTTTCAAATATTAAACCAATCCTGCATCCCTGGGATAAAACCTACTTGATCATGATGTATAACTTTTTTGATGATAAACTGTAATTTATTGGTCAACATTTTGTTGAGAATTTTTGCATTAATATTCATTAGTGAAATTGGTCTAAAGTTCTCCTTTTTGGTTGGGTCTTTACCTGGTTTTGGTATTAGGGTGATGTTTGTTTCATAGAATGTATTGGGGAGGATTCCTTCCTCCTCAATTTTTTGGAATAATTTCTTTAGTATAGAAACAAGCTCTTCTTTGAAAATGTGATAAAATTCTGATGTGAGGCCATCCGGACCAGGGCATTTTTTTTGTTGGGAGATTTTTTATTGTTTCTTTGATCTCAGTGCTAGAAATTGGTCTGTCCAGGACATCTATTTCATCTGGGCTAAGTCTAGGGACTGTGTGTAATTCTTCTCATGGCCCCCGAGGATGACCTAATCCATAATTCACTGTTATGCAAGACAGACTTGTAGGTATAAAGCAACAGAATGTAAGAAGGCTATGAGCTTTTTTCCTCATATTTTACTTTTTTTGGTTTCTACTTTGGAATCAGTGAGATAAACTGTGCTTTTCATTCTCCAAGTAGTTTATAGCTTTCATCTGGAAAGGCAAGCTGTTGTTTCAAGAACAGAAACCACTTAACTCAATCTGAATGTTTCATATATAAATACACTGCATATGCAGATTCAAAAGCTGGTTATACACTGTCAACTCCACGTGAGAATATTTGTAATAATTCACCCAGTTCTATATTACCCAACTGAACCCAGCCTGTTCAGACCTTTCAGCATTATGTTCTAACACTTAATCAGCTCAATGATGAATGTAGTCATGTTATTTGTAGAGGAATATCATCTGCATGATTGGCTGAATGGACCCCCAAACTGGCTACATAAAATTAATTATCTAGAAAAAATGTCAAATCATATCCAATTTTGATGTTGCTAAAAGGGTGAGTATGGAGGGTTATGTAGCCTGACTTTCCTAAAATTTCTTTCAAGACTGTTCTTTTTGGAGACAGAGTCTCACTTTTTTGCCCCAGGCTAGAGTGCCATGGTATCATACTCACAGCAACCTCAAACTCTTGGGCTCAAGCGATCTTCTTGCCTTAGCCTCCACCCAACTACCTCGGACTGCTGGCACCCATCAGAATACCTGGCTAGTTTTTCTATTTTTAGTACAGATGGGGTCGTGCTCTTGTTCAGATTGGTCTCGAACTTCTGAGAGCCTTGGTAAAACAGGTGTTATGAAGAAAGTCAGTGTAGATGAATAAGAAGATACATCCCAATAATCTTGTTAAATTATATTATATTTTACATTTTAGCTTTTCTTAATTCATAGATTTATTTCAACAGCTATAATCACTATCATTTAAATACTTAAAGTACTTTCTTATGAAAGGGCCAATGTTCTACTTAATGCTGGAGGAGCTAAGGATGGTGGACAAACATTCAAAATGTCCTTGGAAAACAACAGAACCCAAATATTTGGCCACTGTGTTTAATGAAAAACTATATACTTTATATACGTATATAAATATATAGTGTGTATATACAAAGAATATATATAAACATGGAGATATATTTTATATAACATTTTTATATTTTCAAAATACAAAGTTTTCCTTATAATGTATCAAAACCTTTTTTTCAATATATACCTCTTCAGTATTAATTTACTGCATAAGCACAATGAAGGACCAGAGACAAAGAATTGGATAAATCTGGTTTTAGGAGCAAAGAAGAGATATTTTTTTCCCTTCCAGGTCTTAAGAACCAAGAAATTCATGCCAGGAATAAAACCATAGTTACTGTAAGTGCACACTTGTAATCAAATTGTCTAATTTAATTATGATTACATATAAGGCAGATTTGTTCTAAAATATCACTTATAAGAATTACTGCATTAAAATTCAGTGCCTAGGCAGTGACAGGCACATAAAGAAGCCTTTATCCTTATTGATTGCTATTTAAAATATAATAACTATCTCCATGAAAGAAAGTGGGTTATTGGGTCAGGCCAACTGACATTCAAATCTGGATTGTGGCATCTTGCATGAACTTGGAAATACTACATAACTTTTCTGATCCCCAGGTTTTTCTTCTGTTAAATAAGGTTAATAAACACCTTATGCAGTTGTTGTGAGGTGCATATAAGATCACGCATAATTCAAATCACATTACCTGGCATCTTGCAAGTGCTAAATATATATACATATTTTTAAAGGAAGGAAGAAATTGAATTGTAAAGGGTATAAGGCTATTGATATGACCTTGGAAGTGTCTTTCAAAAAGAATATTTTCTTGTGTTAAAAAATAAGGTCCATCCTCCTAGTCCTATTGTAGTTGAACAAATGTATTGCAGCCTCCAGAAAACCATAAATGTGACCAAGAATAGCTCTTTAGATTAAAGGTTAATTCATCACATTATAACTAGCTAGCATTTTTTAAAGGCAAAGGGTTTATTTTGAAGTGCCAACAAATTGAGCGATGAAAAATAAAATGCTCACAAAAGACAACTTTAGCCATTGAGACGAGCACAGTACATGAGATGTTTATACAAATCCAGAAGTTATACTAGACCTTTTCTGAGCAAGTTAATTTCTTATTTTTCTTAAACACAGGGTTATAGGTTTTACTTTTGTTTTTTATTTTTTATTTCAAATTAATACGAGGGTATAAAGTTTTAGATTATATTGTTCTCACTTTCCAATTGTAAAAGAGCCCCTGACCCAGGGGTGTGTTATGCACCCTCACCATGGGCACCCCTGACCCAGGGGTGTGTTATACACCCTCACCATGGGCACATTAGGTGAGGCCCCTCCACATGCCCTGCCTCCTCTACCTTCTCCGTCTCCTTCCCTGTCTTCGTATCAAACTGTATTTGTGTTTTATTGTTCCTATGAGCATGTTATTGTTTATATATTGGTTTCATATTAGTATTGAGCATATTGGATATTTATTTACATTTTTTAGCAAAACTAGCCATGACTATCTTCTATTTTCTGTTCCTCCACAATATGCAGTGTAGATATAGACACATATATGCAGTTTGAGTTTTGTAAAATCTTCTGAAGTATGGTTGCAAGTATTATAACATTATATATCTGAAAATTAAGACATTAATTAATTTATAATGGTTTATAATGAACATCTGATTGGTTTGTATTTACTATTTCAATATCGCCACTCGCCTTATAACCCAAATAGTCTTGTAATTAGTGACTTACTCTAAAAATAGCACTATTATTCCTTTGTCTTACTCCTGCACTAGAGAGTAATATTTTGTATTATGAAAGTATTAATAATAGTAAAATATACTAAAATTATATGTTGCAAAAAGATATGAATTTTTCTGTTAGCAAAGCAGAAAAGGTGTGATTACTTAAAGCAGCCCAAAATATTTTTATATATATTATCAGCTATAATACCACTATAGAGATAATGAACTAAAAAAATACACATATGAATACCCCCCAAAGAACAGAGGAATGGGCAAAAATGATTTGTGAGCCCATAAATACAACTCTGAGAAAGTCAAGAAACACTTATGGGTGTGCAGACTTTGAAGAGGTTCTCCATTAAGAGACTGGCACATTATTCTTAAAAAATGGAGAAATTTTAAAATATACATAAATATATGTATAAAAGAGAATGGCACGAGAATATAAAAGCAGAGGTCTAAGTCTTAAGGAATAAGCCTGAATGCAAAATAAAAAATATACTTGCCTAGGTGTTCATGATTGCATTATTTATAGTTATAAACAATTTGAAAGTAACCCAAAAGTCTAAGTATTGAGTAATAGTAAAATAACCTATGGAATATTTCATAGCTGTCTAAGTTATGTCTATGAAGAGTTTTGATGTAGTTTTTATGTAAAGTAAAAAAATATATAGGAGATAAAATAATATGATGTTTATTTTTCTGAAAAAGTATTTACCGATGTACAAAAAGAAGCAAAGTGTCATTATAAGTTGTACGTGAGTTCTAGCATTGAATAACCATCTTTCTCCCCCCCATTTCTGTATATCCTAATTTTTTTTAAATGAACTAAAATAAGCTTTATTCTCTTTCAAACTACCTACCATTCTACTTTTTACATATATAATCATGCACCGTGTTATCAGCTAGGAAAACAAAAATACATTCGATATTTCAAAGAGGAAATTTATATAGGGAATTTGTTACAGTGTTGGGTATTGGAGGCTGGAATCTATTACCTCTTCTAGGTATTATATTATTGAATTGATCTTCACAGAATACAAGGGCAACACAAAGGAAGCCCCTCCCACCCTTCTCCTTACTACTCGCTCCCTGTTGCCCTCTACTGGCCAATCCTAGAAAGGAATGGGAAACTGAGAAATGTAGTTGGTGTGGACCAGGCCAGAGCATCTTAATTAAACCAGGGTATAAAAGGGTACATTGGGAAATAGAAGAAAAAACCTAGCAGAGACCACAGCTTATTCTGAATAAATAATAAGAATAATTCATAAAACATATTACTCAAGACTAAAATCTTGGAATAATAGTATTGAGACACAAGACACCTTTATTAATGACTTTTGTTAATTTGATTACCAAAGCCAAAATGCTTCTTAATGGGATGAATTGAGTACAAATAAGTGAAGTTAAACTTTTAACATGTATCATTTGTTTTTATTAAGGTGATTCAGCCATCACCATTTTACTCCAATAGATATTTTATTAAAGAAACTAATTTAAATGTACATGATAAATGAACTGTGTTGAAAATTCTATTTTTCTTCAATTCTAACCTCCTGATCTTAATTAACTTCTCTACTTCTGTTCCCATAGAAACCAGCAATGCAATCAATAAGATGCAGAGGTAGTAAGGTACATGCAGAAGCATTCTACAAGCACGGTAACAACATTTATTTTAAATCATGGGAAAAATTAGTATTTGCAATTAGATTACAGGTAATATACTTCAAAATTCAAAATGGAAAATGCAGTCGAATGGTAAAAAAAGATGATAAACTTTAACTGATCTCTTTTGTTTACTTTATTCTAATGCAAAATAAATGCAATGCCCAGAAAATTGAAGATCACATTTTTTGTGTGTGCCAATTCTTCTGGTTCCCTGATTTTAATAATCATATCATGTCCTGTTCCCTCACTTCATACATATGTCTCACAAACAAATAAAAATAAAACAACAAGCCAACAAAACACATAAAAACCACAGTGTGAAAGCCATACTCCTTTGCTTGCAAAAAAGACTGCTTTTTTTCATTCCGGGTTCCAAAGTTACGCATTTGAGGCATAAGAAAACCTCTCCTGTTGGGTGGCACCTGTGGCTCAGGGAATAGGGTGCTGGCCCCATATAAGGAGGATCGTGGGTTCGAACCCGGCCCTAGCCAAACTGCAACAAAAAATAGCTGGGCATTGTGGTGGGTGCCTGTAGTCCTAGCTACTTGGGAGGCTGAGGCAAGAGAGTCATCTAAGCCCAAGAGTTGGAGGTTGCTGTGAACTATGTGACGCCTTGGCACTGTACTGAGGGTGACAAAGTGAGACTCTGTCTCTAAAAAAAAAAAAAAAGGAAGAAACCTCTCCTGAGAGTTGTCCTTAATTGATTAAATAAACAAACAAACACCAATGGGGTTTAACTCCGCTAGTTAGACCAGGAATCGAATACTGTGTATAACGGTATATAGGATCATGACAGTGTTCCAGTTTGAGTGCCTGGTAGCATTCTAATTTGGCTGTTCTGTGTCTGGGTGTGATGATATTTCTGTACTCCCCTCACTTCTGAAGTGTGTTGCAAGTAGCTTATTACCAATACTAGTTAACTAGTTAATAAAACAAACAAAAACAAACACTGTTTATGCTTTTTTAAAAAAGAGCAGAGTGGATTCAAGGCTATTTCTATATATTTTACCTCTCCATCCCGCATATTTTAGTATGATTCTATGAATGCAGAGAAGTAGAATAGGGCTAGTGGTTTAGGAATTTTGATTATGAAGACTTTATTCCTCCTGTGCATTTTAGAGGAAAAATATTGTGAGAACTATTGTGTAAATCCATGCTTCCCACTTTCCTTTTATCTTTCCCATCTCCCTCCACTGGGCCAAACAAAGGAGCTAATGCTCAATCTTCTCAAAAGTGCCAGTAAAATGCTAAAGCATTGCCATCAAATTTGTACCCTCGCTTCCTCATTTTCTTGGGTATATATATGATGAGATTCAATTAATCTGCTGCACGGGTGGTTATTTCAATATATTTTCATATTTTGAATAGAAGTTTTTTTGTTTTTTTTTTCTTGAGACAGAGTCTCAAGCTGTCATCCTGGATAGAGTGCTGTGATGTCATAGCTCACAGCAACCTCCAACTCAGGCTGAAGCCATCCTCTTGCCTCAGTTTTTCTATTTTTAGTAGAGACAGGTTCTCGCTTTTGCTCAGGCTGGTCTTGAACTTGTGAGCTCAAGCAATCTACCTCCCTCGGCCTCCCAGAGTGCTAGGATTATAAGTGTGAGCCACTGTGCCCGGCCTGAATAGAACTTTTATATTCGATATTAATATACATGAATAGAGAATTATAAAATAAATAGTTAAATTACCTAGTTGAGACTTCTGATATATTCTGGTGTGTATTAGGCATAAATTATGGCTTTCCATTATTTTTTGCAACATTAACTATTTCCTGTCTTCAAATACTGGGCTAGTATATTAAGGCAATTTCAGAGCAACCCAGATTGGGTATATTATGTAAGATAAAATGTATTGTTATTTTTGTTTTCTACAGATATAGAGGACAGCTAGCGTTCACTTCAATATGCATGTTCATGGACTTGGACAGATACAGGTTGTACAATTACTCACCTTCCTCCACCCCAGTTGTCCTCACTGACATTTCTTTTCCAGCTGTTTTAAAGCATACTGCTTTGAACTGCTCCATTATCTAAAACTGCATGAAGAGTTTTAAGCATGAAATTACCTTTTCTTACCACAAGTACTTGCTGTACATGACTGTATGACTGTTCACCCATTGTTAGTATCCCTCATCTGTAGGAGATTGATGCTTCCCCACCCTACTAAACATATAGCATGGCCGCATGCTGTATGTGAGCTGAGGAACTCAGAATAACAAGGATGTGTTCTGCTTCTAGAGAAAAGCATTAAGAACAAGGGAGTATCTTGAAAATTTTCTCTTTGCTACAAATAATGTTGCAAATTATGGCTCTTTCATCAAGTTGGGTTACAGAGTGCCAGCAGTGATATTGTGGAACATACCATTTACCGAAGCATGAGCACAATATAAATCCGATGGCTTTAGATCAGCAGTCAGTTAACAAAAGCCTGATGTGTTTGTTTTTGTAAGTTTTGTGGGAAGATGGCCATGCTCCTTGTTGTTTATGTATTGACTATGGCTGCATTTATGCTGCAATGGCAGACTTAAGGAGCAGCAACAGACATTGTATGGCACCCAAATCCTGCAATATTTTCCGTCTATCTTTTGCAGAAATTTTCCAACTCTGATAAGTCGCTAAAATTTCAGAGACTTTTGTTACTGCAGCTTAACCTAGATCACCCCTTCCTTTGGGATACTCTTACCTTTGTATTTAGTCCTAGTGGAAGTGATGGGTGTAAATCCCAATGTTGATGAGATTTTAGGATTATATAAAGGAGGAGATGACCTTGCCGTGGAAACTGACCTGACTCAAGAGGGACAGTTAGGAAGGCGCAGGGTCCAAAGGGGAGATTCAGTTCAGTCTCCACTCTGAAATCAACATTAATATGGATGGTAGCTCAATGCCAGGCCATTCAAATGGTAGCCAAGATTAAGAGACAAGGAGAGGGGCAGTGGTCATGTGTGAATTCAATACAGGAGCCCATTGCCAGTGTAATCATTGGAACAAAGTTCTGGTCTTCAAGCTGAAGACAGACGTATACACAGCAGAAGAGCGGGTTCCTGCAGCACGCAGCAGCATTCGGAGCATATCCTAGCACTTCAGGGGAAATCTGTTTGGAAATAAGAGACAGAGCCTGAAACAGACACCCAGTTCTAAAGAATGAGTCAATGGGGTGAAGTAGTGTGAGGTAAACGTTTGCAGGGAAATGAAGAGGGAGGTAAGGAAAGGACGAAAAGCACACAGGCAAATAGAGCTAATTCCATGAATACTGGCTTCAGACTGGCAAAGAGAAAAAATGAATGGGGCCAGATTTTTCTCTAGTAGGTCTGAGTGGACAATTTAATTCTCTTCAACTCTGGATTAGAAGGAAAAGGGACACCGAGGCTGGTGACCCAGGGCTTCTTTAGTCAAGGTTGGTGCATAAAATAGGACAGGACTGAGAGTGGGAGGAACAACGGACTCAGCTAAGACAATTTGGGGAAAGGCAGAGTAAAATGTCTTTGTAATCTCTGATGTTAAACAGTTTCTTTGCCTTTAATATGGTCTTTAGTCATTTCATCTTCTCAGGAGCTGTCCATTCCCTCTCTGGTGTAATTTACTTTGTAAGCAACCTAAATTCTATGGCTGGCCGTGTCTTGTATGTCTATTTCACTTGGTTTGAGCTCAGACTGCCTTTGGTCTTCTACCTACAAATCCTTTTCCAGCCACAAACTGATTTAGATTCCTAAGTTTTCCCTTCCGGGCTTTTTAGCCTTGCTTGAGAAACTCACTGAACAGTGATGATTAGTTCCACCACAAAGGCCTCCTCCCTAACTTGGCGGGATACAAAATGCAACTCAGCAATCCTTTTAGTCTTCTCTAATTGACTCCCAATTATAATCCCCACATTATACTTCTAACAGCTGTTCCAAACTATCTTCAAGCCCTAATTACAATCTATTCATTTGTTCAATAAATAATATTTTTAGTATTTACTATAAACCAGGCTCTCTGCTGTTAGGGAAACAATAAAGAATGAGACAGGTATGGCCCCTGCCTTCATGGATTTAAAGAGAATGGGAAAGATCAAAAACCGAGCAATTAAGATATCCTGTGATTAGAACAGTATTCGAGAAAACAAAAGTATGTCATAGATTTTTATCACAAATTGTCTCATCCTCATCCCCCGACTCTTCCTTTTTCAAATTAAAACCTAGATAAATGCTTTCTTTGCCTGCCAGTCGCTCAGAGTTTATGCCTGTGGTCGGGGTTCACCAATCCGTTCTACTGTTGTATCAATTCAGAAAGGAGTAATTTGAAGGAAAACTGAATGGAATTTAGTCTAACAATGGTGGGGAAAGCAGTCTGTGTTTAATTAACATTGACAGAGGACTTAATGGTGGCAGAATAGTAGCTTGTAATGTTCAGAGCTGGTTATCTTTGCTGTGACTGGCAAAACAGAAATAAGGTCTCCTCGGGAGCAGTTTGGTGGTAAATCCATTTCTTTCTTTTTTTGTTTGATAAAGCTTCTGAGCTGTATTCTCTAGCTCTTGCCTTGATCTAACGTCTGCTGTGTAATATTCTTTAATAAAATCCTTTCTGCTATGTGGATTACAGAGGGAAATATAACTTGAGTAATAGTGGGTTATGCAATTTACCTAGACATTTAAAACCCAACATTTAAACTAAAACCTAAAGAACAGGCAGGATTAATTCAAATGAAACAAGTAGTAAACAAGTTTCCAGAAAGAGGAGATAGTCAGGAGAGGAAATATGGCAAACTGATAGAAAATAGTAAGACTAAGGACGGCAGTGAGGGTAGTAAGGTAGGACGTGAAGGCAGTGATAAATAATAAGGCTGCAATAATCAAATCAGTCTGATCATAAAACCTGGGTGAAGAGTTCCAGTGCTCTCCTGAGAGCACTCGGGATATTTTAAATGTGTTAGTGACATAACTAGTTATACATATTAGGAAAATGATTTTGAGTTCAGTAGGAAAAAAAGAAAAACATAATATAGTGAGACAAGAATGAAGGCAAGGATATGGCCACAGTCAGAATTTCTAGGGCCAGAGCAGAGTGGAACCACAGAGGAAAGGAAGAAATAGACTTATTTGATGAAACATAATAAATTTAAATTGTATAAATGAAGATAGTGACCTGGCATGCACTGCTCTTAAGTTTTCTATTTTCCACTTCAAGGTTTATAAATTTGTCTTTAAGCATTTTATTATTTTCATGTGCTAGAGACTATTCTAAGGTGTCATGAAGATAGTGGGTAAAACAAGACAGCTGGTTTCATGGAGAACCCAGGAGGCAAACAGTAAACCAAATACCAAGAAAGGTAATTTGGATTAGTAGTTTGTGCCGTATAAAAATCATAACAGGGAGCCATGGTAAAGAGTGACCAGATTGAGGCTCTTTCCTAAGGGAGGTGAGAGGAAGCCTCTGTAAGAGAACAGCGTTCGAACTGAGACCTAAGCCATGGGAAATGGCTTGTCATTAGGAAGTTCTGGAGGTAGAGGGAAAGTTAGGGAAAATGCAAATGAAGGAATTCTCGTGTGCTTGGGAATTGCAAGAAAATGAGCAAGGCTGGAGCAGAGATAGAGTGAGTAGAGAAGGCAGAATCTGGACGGGAGACAAGCAAGGTGTTTGTGGAAGGTCTCGAGAGGTCATTAAGGGGTTTGGAGTTCATTCTAAGTATAATACTGCTGTATTTTCATCCTTCCCCTCCTTAGGTTCTGATTCAGAACAAAAAAATATTCTTTTTCTTCCATTCTTGAGATACTTTGCTAAGAAGAATATGTTCCAGCTCCATCCATGTAAACACAAAAGAGGTAAAGTCTCCAATGTACTCAGCCCTAATATAGAGCTAATTTATAGCTTTCATATGAAGGCTAAAACCCAATTATAGCACAAGAATACAGGGAAAAGGGAAAAGGAGGGGAGGGGAGGGGGGAGGATGAGTGGAGGGAGGGCAATTGGTGGGATCACACCTACGGTGCATCTTAGTAGGGTACTGGTGAAACTTATCAAATGTAGAGTACCAATGTCTTTATATAGTGATTAAGAAAATGCTATGAGGGCTATCTCTCACAGTATGATCAAAATGTTTCTGATTGTATATGAAGCACATTCTGCCCTATGATTGCACCAATGTACACAATTATGATTGAATAAAATTATTAAAATTAAAAAAAAATAATTAACTTAAGGGCTGTGCCTGTGGCTTAAAGAAGTAGGGTGCTGGCTCCATATGCTGGAGGTGGTGGGTTCAAACTCAGCACCAGGATGGGTCCCACATTTATGGTGTATCTTAGAAGGGTATAGGTGAAACTTACTAAATATAGAATATAAATGTATGTACACAATAACTAAGAAAATGCCATGGATGCTATGTCAACCAGTTCGATGAAAATGTTTCAGACTGTATATAAAACCAACACATTGTACCCTATGCCATGATTACGTTTATGTACACAACCATGATATAACAAAAAAAGAATTAAAAAAAACCCAGCCCCAGCCAAAAACTGCAAAAAAATTTAACTTAATATGCAAACACAAATTAATATAAACATCTAATTTGCATACTAAAATGTTATTTTTTACCACATATTAATTTTATTTAAATATGAAGTGTTGGGCTAAGCTATGTTAGTTCTTATCCTAGTATTTCCCGAATGTGTACAACGTTTCAGAAATGTTTCTCTATTTTGTTTTATAATATAATTATGTGATAAGCTTTTTGGTATGAAATAGACCTGAATCAGTGACCCTTTCTTGCTGATATTTATAAATTCTGATTTTCTGATTTAAACCATGGCATTATTGTAAAAATGGCAGGGTTACTGAAGATGACTGCTAAGGCGATGAGTAAAAAAGAGAAGTGTTCACCAAAGACAGCCTGGCTAAGTTCTGGTGGAAGCTGCTGTCAGGAACCTGTATCTCTCTACAGATATTGGGTATTTGATGGGATTTTCACTAGAACTGTCACTCCAACCAGAATCCATTATTAAAAATAAAACAAATGTTCCTAGGACTGGATGGATAAATAGTCAACTGTATCTTTTTTTAAAGCACGAAACACTTTCTAATTGTAATATATTTATACATACATGTATATAACTATTTTTCCCATACATTAAATAAGTAGCAATTTGAAGGCAGGTATTATTTATTTTTATATCCTGTAAAGACTTGCAAGTATTATATATATTTTTAAAATATTATGATAGTAAAAGCGTAAAAAATTAGAAAAAGAAAGTTATGGATAGAAGAAAGGAGAAAATGTATATAATTTAACAACAATATACATTTAGGATAACAAAAGATAGATGTGGTATTTTGTCTAATTAATTGCATCATTGAGAAGCTGTCTAGAGCTAAGCAATTAGAATAAAAATTATTGAATTTGAATTCATTCATATTTTATGGAATATTCACCTCTAAATTAAAAACTAGAAAAATTAAAAAAATTAAACATCCTCAACGTACCCATGTTCATTGGTCCCATAATGCCATTTCTAAAAATTTACTCTAAGAAAATTATTTAAAATGCATTTAAAGATGAAAGTCCAATAATTTTTATTGTAGCATTTTATTTTATTTTTTATTTTTATTTTATTTTATTTTTTTTTTTTTTGAGACAGAGCCTCAAGCTGTCACCCTGGATAGAGTGCTGTGGCATCACAGCTCACAGCAACCTCCAATTCCTGGGCTCAAGAGATTCTCTTGCCTCTGCCTCCCAAGTAGCTGGGACTACAGGTGCCCACCACAACACCTGGCCATTTTTTGGTTGCCGCCGTCATTGTTGTTTGGTGGGCCCGGGGGTTGGGGGAATTCGAACCAGCCAGCTCAGGTGTACATGGCTGGCACCTTAGCCTGTTGAGCCACAGGTGCCAAGCCTATTGCAGCATTTTAATATAGTATGTTTGGAAGGGACAAAAAATAACCTGTATCCCCAAGTATAAGGTGTAAATTTCGTACAAAAAGATGTAAGTCTGAGTGGGGTAGCTCACACCTATAATCCCAGGATTTTGTGGGGGCCAAGGTGGAAGGATCTTTGAGCCTAGGAGTTTGACATTACAGTGAGCTGTGATTGCGCTACTGCACTCCAGCCTGGGTGTGAGAACTAGATCCTGCATCTTAAAAACAAAACAAAAAAAAACAAGGACCCAAGGTATATAAGTGGTTTGTGTGTGGCTGTGTATGTGGCCATAATATTATGTTTTAGAAGAATATTTAGCAATTAAAAAAAATTGAGACCTAATAATTGAAAAGCACTTTATCAAATAACATATATATAAACAATATAGTATATACACACATAATATGATATATGCATTTGGGAAAAGGATAAGAAGACTATTTACCAAAATATTTACTGTGGTTTTCTTTTTGGAAATTATGAGAACTTTTATTTTCTTTTTTATATTTTTCTGCATATACCAAGTATTCTACTAGGCATTTCCTACTAGAAAATAGTTCCTTTTTTTTTTTTTTTTTTTTTTTTTTGTAGTGACAGAGTCTTACTTTATCGCCTTGGGTAGAGTGCTGTGGCATCACACAGTTCACAGCAACCTCCAACTCCTGAGCTTAGGTGATTCTCTTGCCTCAGCCTCCCGAGTAGCTGGGACTACAGGTGCCCGCCACAACGCCCAGCTCTTTCTGTTTTTTACAATTCAGCCGAGGCCGGGTTTGAACCCACCACCTTCGGTATATGGGGCTGGCACCCTACTCCATGAGCCACAGGCGCCGCCCACAAGTTCCTTTTTAATGCCAGAATTAGGTGAGAGCGTCTCATGAAGAGGTTCTCAAAAATAGATTCTCAGATATCTCTTACTAAACAACATATTTAGCTCAACATAACCTGGGCTTTATAGCAAATGATTGGTGACCATTTTCTAAAATATTTTAAAGAGTAATTGTCTGTTTTCTTTTCTGAATGTATTTGTCTTCATTCATTTCTTTATGTGGTTTTTGTTTCTAATCCTTATCTTAAATATTGTTATTGTTATTAAA
Organism: Perodicticus potto; assembly: GCA_963574655.1. Taxonomy (NCBI): domain Eukaryota; kingdom Metazoa; phylum Chordata; class Mammalia; order Primates; family Lorisidae; genus Perodicticus; species Perodicticus potto. The sequence continues at coordinate 35,292 of CAUYRH010101367.1, read as the reverse complement.
TTTTAAGCCTTTAAAATTCTGTGAAGGCAAAAAGTGGAAACCTAATTAACACATGTATATGTAAAAATAAAAAAAAAGAGTTTAATTCATTTTAAAAAGCTGTCAAACTTCTTATTCTTTTATTTATATTTGATACATTTATAACCCATTTAGAATGGATTACTACGTGGCTGTCATCTACTCCCAACTCTGAACAACTTTCCAACTTCCACTGAGAAATCTATCGGTCATTTTTAAAGTAATATACAGAGATGTGATGTGTCAGGCTTTAATTTCATGCTTGAGGATTTTTATTTTTAACCCATTAAAATCTGCTCAGATACTCCTCCCAAGATTTCCTTTTGGAAAATGTAAAATGGGACTCCCTTATTTGACAAATTTTAGAAGTCAGAATTTTTTGATCTTTCTTTACCCAGGGATATAGGTCTCTTCTGCTGCTAATGAGGTAGGTGCCCTGTACACCACACACTAGACAATGGGCGCTCACGCCTCGTTACACGGAATGACTGTCCAAGGAGAAGAAATGAAGGCTCTGAAAATTGCCAGTAGAAGTAATTTAGACAGAACAAAGCAGTTGCTGTCTGGGTTAGAGGTTGTCTATTCGCCAATATTAAAAGATAGCACACACAAAATATTGGTTTTAATCAGCATCTTCAAAAGAGGCAGAGTTCAAATAAAAATGATAAAACCCCCATAATTTCTAGTTTCTTACATTCATTTTCATTTATCCTAGATGGAGATGTTGGGAGTCCTAGCCTGAACATACATTTTCTGAAAGTAATAGTTTCAAGGCAAATGTTATTTTAACTATATGGACAAAGGAAGTTCCTTATGACCATTTAATCTAATCATACCTGCAGGAATTATTTGAAATAAATAAGTTCTTTAAAAAAAGATAGGTGATGGCTTGGTACCTGTAGCTCATTGAGTAGGGTGCCAGCCCCATACACTGAGGTTGGTGAGTTTGAGACCGGCCTGGACCTGTTAAACAACAATGACTACTGCAACCCAAAAATAGCTGGGTCAGTTATGGTGGGCATCTGTAGTACCAGCTACTCAGAAGGCTGAGGCAAGAGAATCGCTCAAGCCCAAGAGTTTGAGGTCACTGTGAGCTATGATGCCACAGCACTCTACCGAGGTCAACATAGTGAAATAGAAACTGCCTCAAAAAGAAAAAAATAGGATTTGGGGAAAGCGCACAGGCCACACTAGGATAGGGATGGCAATGTCATCATTGAACAAAGGCTTTACATTTAGACGGCCTGGCACATGTCTTAGTTTCCTCACAATGTAGTTGTGAGATTTCTAGACATTTTTAGCATCTCTCTGAAGCTTCAGGCATGCCACTTTTAAGTATAATGCACCTACATCAAAAATAGTTGTGAATATCCAATAATACGAGTATATAAACCAAGCACAAAACAAGCACTTATTCAATATTAACCAAGGTACAGGACTGATACCAATGGCAGTAGTAGCTGTAATTCCAATAGTCACATTAGTAATAATAGTAGAATTTACTAACCCTTGACACCTATGGGACCTACATCAAGTTATTTATGTACATTAGTAGTTTAATTATCAAAATAAAAGTAACAAGTCAAAATAAAGTAGGGGAATAAAGATCATTGACATAGAGCAATTATAAGGTCACACAGATATATACATGAAAAACTGGAAATGTAATTAGATTTGCTTAGCTGCCCATTTACATTTTCAACCAACATTCAATTTTAATTATTTTCTACCTATGTCTTTTCAAGCTCATGAATCTAAAATGCCCTGGCTGATTAAACAAAATCCACACTATGTAATAAATTCTGTGTTTTATGAGGTCTGATAATTAAGTTTGGGAACGCGCCCTTGTGTGCTTATGTTGGCAGCAGTGTGCAAACAACTCAGCAAGCTTTCATGACCTTGGGGTTTCAGCGTCTCAAGCTCAGATCACGTCAACATGCCCTGGTGTCTTGCTGAGTGGCGTTCATTCCTGTCTTTGGGTGGTTTTGTATGCCCTCAAGAGAATCTCAGAGCGTAAATTGGAGCAACTTGTTAAATTTGGCAAGAGTGGAAGTGAAATCAGGGACATGGAGTGTGAGTTTGTGGGGATGATGCCATGAAACAAACAGCAGTGTACAAATGTTTTTCTGAGCGGAGAGAAAACCTCATGATGAAGGGAGGTCAGGACGGCAGCCAGTAATGAGCAGAATGGAGGAAAACACTGAAAACTTCCTGGAGTCATCAGCTGCCTGTAAGCAGCATAGCAGACCAAGCAAACATTGACAGATACACTGCTGGGAAAATCTTACTTGGGCAGGTTCAAACCTGCCCCCAGCCAAAAACGGAAAAAAAAAAAAAAATCTTACCTGAAAATCTTGGCGTGAGAAAGGTGTCTGCAAAATGGTCCTGAAGGAGCTCACCAGTGAACAGGGTCTGCGAGGGAGTTTTTAGCATCAGAACACCCTCCCTACTCACCTGATCTGGCCCCAGTGACTTTTTTCTTTACCCGAAGACAAGGAAATATGGAAAGAAAGGAAAGATATTTTGATGAAATTCAGGACATCTAGGGTCATCCGACCCCAGCTCTGATGGCCGTCCTGGAGGAAGAGTTCAAGATTGCTCTGAAGAGTGGACTAGGTGTTGGCGTTAGCGTGTCCCAGACCCCCCCTTGGGAAACGCCATAGCACTTTTTGTAGGATGAGTTCACAAAATGAAGTATCAGATCTTGTACAATAAAATTAACTAGAAGGTTCAGGTTGATAAAAATATCTCTGATTGTATGGGAAGCCCGCACACTGTATTCCAAGACTGAATTATTGTACACAGTTATGACTCAATAAAAAATAATTAAAAAAATAAATAAATAAAATAAAATTAAATAGAAGGAAACAGAGTGGGTTTTCTTTGGAGTAACAGCTATTCTATAAGAAAAATTAATGTATTATATTATTTGAAAAATAATCTTAAGACTATATCAACAAAACAGCACAAAGTTTAAATGGATGTTTCTCATATCAAGTCATTTACTTTTACATTGATGTCATTTATTTTTACAAAAAAATATTCTCTTGCCTGATTTCTCTACATCATAAATGTCTTGATTGAGGGCTCCCAGGTGACTTGGGGTCATCCAGGAAACAAACCTTGACCTTGGGAGGCAGAAGGTGAGTTTTATATCAGACATTGACCACAGAAGTGCAGAGGCAGCCTATTGTTTAGACTCTGCCTGAGTTTGGTTGAGGCATTAAATAGTGTAATTGCATGTTTGGATTTCTTCTTATTCTAATGCCATTAGCTATATTTACTTAGGCTTTTTGAGGGGGAAACTTACACTGCCCTCTAATTGCATCAATATTCTTGGTATTTTCACCCTCCCCTAAGAGTGGTTCACCTCCTGCCAGCCATCACAGTTTTAGACCCAAGGAATCTAATATTACATTCGCTTTCTCTTTTTCCTTTCAAAGTCAAATAACATAAAAAATTTTCAAAATGCTCTGAAAACTCAGTGTCGCTGTTATGATAATCTGTTGTAATTTTATTTAATTTAAATTGTTTTTTGACTAGTCATTCCCCCAAATAACATGAGGAAAGATATAACATCCCGGTAATCTTTATTTAGTGCCCTCCATGTTGGTATTCGCTTGTTCGGGGCCTACCTGTCAGCAATAAACAAATTACTCCCCAGCTAGTAAATCACAAAACTCTCCTAAGCTTCTCAAAGAAGCAAAGCAAAATGATGAATCTGTAGCCTGAACAGGTTTATTCATAAATATCCATTTTGTTGAAGGCATTTTTGAGTCTACTCGATGGAAGATCAGGTTTCTCCTATAAACCATTGGACAAGTGTTAAATCTGGAAAGAAACACAAATGAAATAATGTTCCATCTCTGATCCTCATCAAATTTCAGGATTTCTTTATGAAATGAACCATATAGGAAGAAAAAATTGGCTTATTTTGGGGTGGCTATTGTAAGTGAGAACAACATTGAAAAATCAAACCAAAAGAAATACCCCTTCCCCTGCCCTACCCAAATTGAGAAATCCTTCATTTTCTGTCTCTCTTTAAGAAACATTTCCAGGTTTTCTGGTAAAGGAATACCTCTTATTTGTTCATGTTTGAAGTGAAAAATAGAGAAAGCACTAGTAGTCAGGGCCATATATCTTAAGTGACTCAGATAATAGTTTTCCTAAGTGCTTTTTTCTTTAGAGATTCAAGCCCAGACTGCAAGCAACTAAAGCTTTTCCTCACTGACAATGTCTGGATTCACAAGGGAAATATATTCTGTCATTGCAAACTTATTCCTATGTGGGTAAAATTTTCTGACTAGCATTCAGCTGCTTAAAATTCAGTTGACTAGATAAAATATTTTATGATTGCAAAGCATAAATCACGTCCATGTGACAGCCTGGGTATTACTGTATTAGCTATTTTCCAAATTTTTAAAGAGGAGAAACTTGTGGGTGAAATTACAGAAGATATTCTTACAAATAGTTTATAAAAAAGAATAGTTAAGGGTAGTGCCTGTGGCTCAAGGGAGTAGGGCGCTGGCCCCATATACTGGAGGTGGTGGGTTCAAACCCGGCCCTGGCCAAAAACTGCAAAAAAACAAAAAATAGTTTGTTTTAAGTTTATTATATCTCTGAATACTTAAAGAAGTAGCTAGTGATGTAATGTAAAGATCATGTGACTTAATTTGTATATTACACAGCTCAGTGACAATTTAGAGCTAACTAGTTTTATTCTGAAAAGTTTATCCTAAGAACAGTTCACTTAAATAAAATCAATGAATTTTTAATAGTGATTTTTCTGAAATATTAATATTCTATGTGAACTCAAATTAAAATTGATATTTTATTTACCTTACAAAGGTTACATGGAAAGGAAACAAAGAGCTAAATGTGATTTGTATTGAGCATGTTGATAATATACTAAAGAATAGGGAATACACGTGAATTAAGGGAAAAAAGCTTTGAATCCTCTCATATATACGTATAATGCTATAGCATTTAGTCTACTTTTTGTGGACTAAAAAACTACTACTTTGGGCAATAGTGTTGATGAGGTATAGTTTTGTTTTTACGCAAAATACATTTTATATTTGCAGAATTCTTTGCTACTTACTTTTTTCATTTCAACTCATAAGGCGAGTAACAAAAGCTATTATTTTCATAAAGAAGAGGCTCAGTCAGCTTTAACTCAAGGTCACCAGGCTTTATTCATGGTCACAGGGAGTTATGTTTTCAACACAGCATCAGTTTTAGAACATGACTGAAGAAGTCATTTCTGAATTGAAATCCCAAAAATTCAGTTAACCACCATTAATTCGTATTTTATCAAGCCATGTTTTAGGAATATAGGAAGTGCCATCCTGACAGAGCCTCATTAATTTTGCCAAGACATTTTACTGGACCCTTGAGAAAGACGCAGGATTAACAAAGATTTGGTTTTGCTGTGACCCTCAAGCTGGGTGCTTGTTTCCACAGCCAAGCATGGAATGAGGACAAGTGATTTCAGGAAAAGGAAAGAGAAGTTTATAAATCTGTTGGCAAATGAGGAGGATAGTAGACTCCCATCTTCCAGGGCCACTTTCCTCTCTTTTAGCAGAAATAAAGAGCTTTTTAAAGAGGGTTTTAGATGAAGCTGTTGCTGTTTGACTATAGCATTTTTAGCAAAAATGATCTGTGACTTCCGTCCAGACAATTCTGTTCAGCCATCTCTGTAGTTTAAGACAAAAGGAAACAAAGAAAGAAAAATGTTCTTCTGCACTCTCGTTAGGATTTGAGCTGCCTCGCGTGCCAGCCGGCCTGAGTCTGCCGGTGTAGGATTCCACACCTGAACACACACATGAATTATTTGTACATGTTGTAAAAATGGAGAACCTGAGTTAATAAATCCGAGGTGGTTCCTGGCGTGCTGCATTTCTAAAAAGATGCCAGGGGATGTTAATTAAGAATGGGAAAAAAAGGTTACAAAGATGAGTACATATAAAGAACTTCCCCAGGGACCCATTAAATAAATATATGAAAACTACATCAAAGGTAATTAAGTCTTTACTTTGTAAAAATTTTAAAAAGAAAGAAGAAAAGTTAGAAAAGATGTATTCTTGTGTTATATAATTAATATCAGAGTAACAGGCCACAAGGGGATTCAAAAGTGATCTAAATGAACAAGGTGGTCCAACAAACAAACAAAAAAGATAAATAAAAAGTGGAAAGTATTTTTAAATTTCAAAAAACACCAATCATTATGAATTGAGATATTTATATTTTTAAGAATACAATCAAAATTATAGCTATGCACTTATCTTTAACACAAAAATATATTAAGAATAAATTGTTTTAGTAGTAGTAGTATTTCTTTGGCAAAATTTATGATAGTGGTAATGAATGAGTAGGAAATTTTACCTTTTTTTTTTTTTGAGACAAAGTCTCACTTTGTTGCTCCCAATAGAGTGCTGTGGCATCATAGCTCACAGAAACCTCAGACTCCTGGGCTCAAGTGATCTTCTTGCCTCACCCTCCCGAGTAGCTGGGACTACAGGCACCAGCCACAATGCCCAGCTATTTCTAGAGGTGGAGTCTCCCTCTAGGTCAGGCTGGTCTCGAACTTGTGAGCTCAGGCAATCCACCCATCCCCACCTCCCAGAGTGCTGGGATTACAGGCATAAGCCACCATGCTTGGCCTGGAAATTTTACGTTTTATAACTTTTATAGCTGGGTATCAAGTGAATCAATATTGGAAATTATTTTAACAATTTTATTAGTGAATTCCCTTAATATTTTATAGTTAAACCATCTTACTTTAAAAAGTTATCCTCAGTTGTATTCATTGATTTACACCTCAATTTTTAGCTACTCTTATCACTAAATCTGCATGTATCCAAATCTCTACATGTAATATAATCTGTTCTCTGAGATCGCATGAGTAAATTTTAAGATATCCCAACCCCTTCTCAGGTTTTTGCAGTTTCATTGTCCAGCTGTTTGGTCAGTTTACTTTTTTCCTTTCACATTTCTATTTTCTCCAAAGTTGCTAGGGAATGGTCTAACTCAGTTGTTTGGAAGCTCAGGTAAGATTTCAATGTTAAGTGGGGGGAGGAATGGTTGAGAAGACAATGGTTTCGTGAGTGGGTCAGCTCCTGATGAATATTTTTAGTGTTATTGCAAGTTCCATTCTATCTGGGCTCTGATGTTTTCATATGCCCATGTGTGCCATGAAGACTTTCTGTCCTAGTATTTCCATATTCGCATTCACCATTAATCTCTCACACCGTGAATCCACTTATAGCATTGAACCAAGTGGAAGAAACCAGAGCTCTAAGACTTTGCCAAGAAAAAGAAGCTATAGACAAGAAAAGATGTCCTTGGCCCAAATCCATCACCCCTTCTCCGTAGCTCTTTGTCTTTACTTTCCATCTTTATTGAAGTCTTTGCAACTAAATAAGCTTTTACCAGGGTTTTGCAGATTACACCCTGTACCTGTCAGTGCACGATGCCCCTATGATTACTGACGTTATTTAGTAAGAAAAAGGTTGTAGCCAATCCCAGTGTAATCAGCTGGGCTCCAGGAATCTCCACACTTGCGTTTTGCGTTTGACAACCCGACCATTTCCTTGTGCTCGGCACTCCTGGACTTGGTCTCAGTTTCTCTTCATTTTTCTGAGTTCTTTAAAGCAAGTCCAGTATAACTTTGCATAACCCTGGAATTAAATTATGGAAGAGATTCAGTAAGATAAATTGTAATGGTATTAAGAAAATACTTCAGATATTTCAAGTTTCTATATGGGTTTGGTTTTTACAATTTTGTTTGGTAACTGCCCAGAACATGTCCTTGTATCTTCGTTCCTATAAAATATTGACATTATATTTTACATTTAGAAACCCATAAACACAATCCAGAGTGTTGCAACACTACAGATATTCTCCATCTTAGAATGCAATAATAAAAATTCAGTCTTCTGAAGAAAGCAGAGCGACTAGAAATTACCCATAGTCATTTCTACCCCTTCAGCTCAGTTTTACAAGATAAAGTAGTAAATAATTAGCATTCTAATGAACCTTTACTAAATGAAGAGTTTATGTGCTTCACGTAAAAAAACATAAAATTAGCATTACATAAGATACTGGTTCCTTTGGAGTTATTTTCATATTATGATAGTTTTCTCTTTTATTTGGGAAGATGCTATCGCTTTAAGGCTGTAACTTTTTCCCAGTGCTGTTCACAATTATCACTTTTTTAATTTTTAAAAAGTATCAAAATTATACTTGTGAAAAGCACTCTTTATTGTTCAAATTCCACATATTTTGATTTCTATATTCATCTCTTGTATTAGCAAAGATGACTGCAAAAGTTTCTAAGATCACGATATTTCCATATTATTAGCTATTTATCATTTTGTTAAAATTCATTCATTTAAAGCTTGGAAGTTATTATGTATGATTGTCTTCTGAATATAGCTCTTTCACTAACTCAGAGAACTTTTATACTTCCGACTCCTGATTTCTTGTCTTCTAATTTAAATAGATTAGATTTTGGTAATAATGCCAGAACCCTACATAGTTCCTGGGTTCTCAGAATCTCATCACCAAGCAGGGGCACCTGCTGGCGGGAAAATGGTGGTTGATGCCTCTCCAGAGTGCCTCTCCATCTGATGGGCCTGTTTGTGAGGCCTGCTTTTGTTGTTAAACTATCAATTATATATGTGATCTTGGTCTTCAAAATTGCAGAAGATGGATTTAGTGCCTGAGAGCTGTGATTAGATTAACATGTTGGGAGGCAGAGGACCAGAACAGATTGTCACTGTGAGGGGAAGAGTGGGCTGACTCAGCCATAATCCATCCACTGTTGCACCATTTCATCTTGTGCTATTCAGTTTCACTACAAAGGGATTCCCTTTAGTGGGACTAAGGGAATAAAGACATCTCTTTATTCTTTTCAAACTAGATAAGTATTAGAAAATAAAACAATATGATAGGAGTGCTATTTCACTTTAAGCCTTTAATATACAGCTATATTTTTTTCAATTTTTCTAGCCATAGAAAGATCTACTAGATTTGAAATAATTAGATTTGAACTATCAAGTGAAAGGGTCCAGTTAGATTTGTGCCACTGGTTACCTTTATTGTCATAATCTTCTGAATTAAAATAGTGCAAGAATTAAAATTATGGAGAAGAATGATACTGATACTTTAATTATTTCAAAATCATTGTACGAAATATCCGTGTTAGTATTAACAGGCCAAGTCTCAATCCCACTTACAAAATGAATCTTAGTGAATAAGTGATCAGTTAACTCTGATATAATGAGAAAGCTAGGAGAAAAAATGATAATTACAACTTTAAGATCAAATTTCTATTAACAAATATTTGGACTGAGCCTCAAATTATTTTTTATTGAATGATAACATAATGGACCACTTTCTTCTGGCATTGAAATAAAAGCCAAGCACTATTATTACACAGTTGGATAGAAATTAAATCTATAAATAAAATCACTTCAAGGCCGGGGTTGGAGACTCACACCTGTAATCCCAGCGCTATGGGAGGCCAAGGTGGGAGGATCCCTTGAATTCAGGAGTTAGAGACCAGCCTAAGCAACAGTGAGAGCCCATTTCTACTAAAAATAGAAAAATTAGCCGAGCACCATGGGCAGGTGCCTGTTGTCCCACCTATGTGGGAGGCTGAGGCAAGAGGATCGCTTGAATGTAGGAGTTTGAGGTTTCTGTGAGCTAGGTTAATGCCACAGCACTCTAGCCTGGGTTAAGGAATGAGAAATCACTTCAAAACCGATGCAGAATCTTTTGAAGTTTAAAAAGATTTGTGTCTTTCAAATCTTGTATTTATTGTTAAGACTTAATATTTTTAGTATAAATTTTCTAGCTATGAAAACAATTTCCTCCTAACTCCATGTTTTCACAAAATGACAAAGCAGCTTAAGATTCCATGGGGGTGATATTATTTAAACATACTACCTGAACAAGTGCTTGTTACTGATATTTTTGCTAAAATTGTATAGTACTTCATTCTGAAATCTGGATAAACAAAAGCATAACTCCTTTCTTATGTTAACTGTATGTTTTCATTGGAAACCTTCCACCATCTTTGTTCTGTATGGATGGCCCTGAAACAATCTAAAACACTGAGTCATCTTCCCATTAAGAATATGATAATTTTCTCTGAGAAGATATTCTACAACTGTCCCCTAAATTGAATTCATTCAGAGAACCTACTGGCTCTGTTAGGAAGACATTCTTATAGATTTTTGTGTAAAGATTCAATTTTAGCTGAGGTTGCTAAAGAAATTAATGGTCATGTTTAGGGGTAACATCAGGTTTAGGCTTAATGGGTTAACTTACTGAATACTTTGTGTTGGGAGTGTTTTTTTGAGCCTTCATAACTTCATCACCTTATATCTTTGGGCTTAGGTTCTTTCTAAAGAATGTAATGAGACAAAATTATTTATTTGATTTTCAACTTACAAAATGAAGTGAATTTAAGAGGCTACACTTACGTGAGCATTACAAAATTCTAGATGCATAGGATTTAGAATAAAAAATAATTTGGGTGTATGTCCTTATTTCACTGCTTAAATGCTACCTGAGGTCTCTGCCTCCCTGAGGCTCCATCCATTACCCCTAAAAGGAGAAAAAGTGAACTCTGATTAAAAATTCTGAGAGTACGGGGCGGCGCCTATGGCTCAGTGGGCAAGGCGCAGGCCCTATATACTGAGGGTGGTGGGTTCAAATCCGGCCCCGGCAAAACTGCAACAACAACAACAACAAAAATAGCCAGGTGTTGTGGCAGGTGCCTATAGTCCCAGCTATTTGGGAGGCCGAGACAAGAGAATCGCCTACGCCCAGGAGTTGGAGTTTGCTGTGAGCTGTGTGACACCACAGCACTCTACCGAGGGTGATAGAGTGAGACTCTGTTTCTACAAAAAAAAAAAAAAAAAAGTTCTGAGAGTACACTCTGGGGTGTCTTTGGATGCATGTCATAAATTTTTAAATATTAGTCAACTTTGATTTCATTTGGTGTCATTGAGATTTCATCATAAATTTTATCATGTTTAATAAAAATTACCTTGGTATTCTATTATATTAAAGAAAATCCATCAAAATTAAGGTTTAAAATATAAAAACAGAAAGAAAATAAAGAGCCCATGATATATGAGGAACCAGGTGCGTGTACAGGATACTTGTGATAGTATCTGGTATGCTTTATTTCTATACCTACGGGCTTCATTTCTACCCCACTTTTAGTGTTACACCATCACCAGCTCCTCCAATAGTGAAAAATTGGATATTATAGCAACTTAACATGGTGGAAATTTGTATTTGAGGCAAACCTCCCTCATTTTATGTATTTGAACATCTCTAACCATAATGTATGTTTTTCAAGATTATATTCAATGTATGTTGGTCACAGCCAGATCTGGACAAAAATTTGTATTTACAAACAAAGTCAATAATAGTATTAGTACTGTGTTTATTAACAACTAGAAATATAAATAGACAGGCTAATATAATATGTATGTGTACACATATACATACAAACTCATGTATGATTAAACACAGTGTTGGAAACAGTAACGTTCATTCAGCATTTGGTGATGTCAGGGAGATGACTGGACTTGTGCACGGTGTCAGGTGCTGTGTGCCTGCCGGGAGCACAGGGTGGAGTCCTGGGAATGGAAGAAACATGTCTGCGTATTCACATAAAAACTGCCCCCAGGTGGAAATCTGTGCACTGACCTTCATGTGATCTATAATAAAGCAGCATCTTGTTAAACCACTGATAGTTTGGACTTTGTTCTATATTACTATTCTATTTTATTTTATTATCATTATTTCCTTGGCCGGAGCTGGGTTTGAACCTGCCACCTCTGGTATATGGGGTCGGGGCCCTTCTCCTTTGAGCCACAGGCACCACTCTATTATGATATTATTTTTAATTTTAGTTAGATCACAGAATAACCAGTGATTTTAATCAAAGTGCTTCGTTCTCCTCTCCAAATCCCAGAACTTTTTCACTTTGAGAAAATACCCAGAGTTTCAGTTTCTTTAGCGATAAGAAATTACATGAAATGATATGAATGTCGCCTTCCGAGACAAATACTACATATTCTGTGATTCTATTATTTGTATACAAACATAATTATTTTAGTGGATAGAATCTGTGGACAAACAAAATCTTGTTTATCACAATTATTGTGTCTTTTCTACATTCAGAGTATCAATTTTAGTTATCGAATTGGTTCAATTTAGACTCGACTAAGACATTAGCTGAACTCATGTTATTTGAAGAATGTTTATGATGGAAAGTTACAATTATAGCAAGGAAAATCCAAGTCTATAAATAAAAGAAAAGAATAAAAATAAAATATTGCTAAAGGCGGATTAGCAAAGTGCATTGCAAGCCCCTTACTTGACCTTCTAAATGTCTAAATTTTTCAGCAGAGGTGGTAAATCTGACTTGCCACAGGGTTGATGAATAGATTACAGTGTGTAACTATTAAAAATTATGTTGCTACATTAAGTAAGCTCTAAATTTCAAATGCTATATATTTAACAGACCGAGGCTATACAGTCTTGTCAGAAAGAGTTTGGAAAAAAACTTACATTATTTTTATTATAGTGTTTTAATCCTGGCAGCATCGAATTAACTATAAAGCCAAGGCTTAAATATCATATTATTGCATTGGAAAACAGAAAGAGAATAAAAATGTATTACGAAGGTGTATGGAATGCACATACTGCTTTTTTGTGAGAGAGAACTGAATAACGGAGAGACCAAAATAAACAAAAAGAGAAATTGAAGTATTTTCTGATAACTTTTGTGTGTCCTATTCTGTTTTGGCATGCTGCCATTGCAAGCCTCTATTCATTTAAAAGACAGAATAAAGAAAAAGAGGAGCTGACTAGACAATTCTGTACTTTATCCATATCCATAAAATAAGTGACATTAGATCAACTCCTGCTGCACAGGCATCTTCAATGCCCAGCTCCTCTGGTGCAGGCAGCTTCTCCAGCCTCCGCCTCGGGAACGTGTGGGCCTCTCCAGGTCTCCTATTTCAGTAGCACGGGTGGCTTCTCCAGGAACGACCTTTTGCAGTATCTGAAAGTCAGCAGCTCCTGGTAGCTAGTACCTTCCCCGAGATTCCCTTTTGGAAAATTACACAGTTGCACAGTGGTGTGCCTCTAACGAAATACCTCCAGACCTCGCTAGAGCACAAGGTTGAGCAAAACAGCTAAGAAAGTATTGGCAGGCAGCAGTAGAGGTAAGGAAAGATTCTGTTCCAGAACCTTCAGGGACATGGCCCTGTTGATACCTTCATTCTGAACTTCTAGCCTCAAGAACTGTGACAGAGTAAATTTCTGTTGTTTTAAGCCACTCAGTTTGTGGTAATTTGTAAAAGCAGTGCAGGAAACTAATAAACAGGGGAACTTTTTCAACTTGATAAAGACTATTTACAGAAACCTCCAGCTAACGCCATCCTGAATGGTGAGAAAATGGATGCTTTTCTCCTAACAAAAAGAATAAAGTAACAATATTTTTTCTTACCACTCCTGTTCAACATTTTACTCTAATTCTAGGACATGGCAATGAGAAAATTAAATGAAGATCAAAGCATCCTGGTTAAGAAGGAAGAAATTAAAGTGTCTTTATTCTCAGTGACATGAGAGTCTACGTAGACAAAACTCAAAAATCTACCAGATTAAAACAACAAACTTCCGTAACTAATAAGGAACTTTAGGAAGATTTCAGCTTACAAGCATGATTTATAAAAATCAAGGACTTTTCTGTATGCCAAGAAAGAAAATAGGAATTAGAAATTGAAATAGTGATACCACTGGCAAGCACTTCTCTCCTATTTCATAAAATATGTAAGTATCAAACTAAGAAAATATATAAAGATCTCTATGTAGAGAAGTTTAAAAAATGCAAATAGATGGGAGTCATTCCATGTTCATGAATTGGAAGGCCCAACACCAGTCTGATGTTAGTTCTCCCAAAATTTATCTATGGACTCATAATCTCAATCAAATGTTCCATAAGCTATTTTGTAGGTATCAATTAAATGATTTTAACATTTTTATGACCTAGAATAGTCATTGCCATATTGAAAACAAGGTTGCAAGAAGCCCAAGTGCCCATCGACCCACGAATGGATTAATAAATTGTGGTACATGTATACCATGGAATACTATGCAGCCTTAAAGAAAGATGGAGACTTTACCTCTTTCATGTTTACATGGATGGAGCTAGAACATATTCTTCTTAGCAAAGTATCTCAAGAATGGGAGAAAAAGTATCCAATGTACTCGGCCCTACTAGGAAGCTAATTTAAAGGTTTCGTATGAAGGTTATAAACCAACTATAGCACAAGAATATGGGAAGGGAAGGGAGGGGGGAGGTTGGGGAGGAGGGAGGGTAATTGGTTGGGCCACACCTATGGTGCATCTTAGAAGGATACAGGTGAACCTTACTAAATGCAGAATACAAATGTCTTCATACAATAACTAAGAAAATGCCATGAAGGGTATGTTAAACAGTTCGATGAAAACATTTCAGATTGTATATGAAACCAGCACATTGTACCCCTTGATTGCACTAATGTACGCAGCTATGATTTAATAAAAAAAGAAAACCTTCATTCCTTTTGAAAAGAAAGAAAACTTAGTTTGAATACGTAGTATAGAATATCAACTGAGTTTTATGTAATGTTTCTTTTCCTTTGTTCCCATTTTGCTGATGAAAAGATTGAGGCAAAAATTAAGGATTTGCTCAAAGTTGCACACAGTTTGGCTTAGAGTCCAGGCTGTCTGATTTCAGAGTCCGTCTTCCAAACTACCCCACCAAACTGCCCACTATGTAGTGTCAGCCCCTTTATTATTTACAAGCATCAGCATTTGAAAATGGTTCAAAGTTCTATACAAACAAAGCTGAGTAATTAAACCTCAAAACAGTTGTCTAAAAGAGATTAAAAATGCAGCACTCCTTTTCAACATAGTATGCATATTTAGCGATGGCAATCTTTGAGCAGCTGCATTCAATTAAAAAATTATTAATCCAAAGGGAAAATGTACAAAAAAATGTTTTCATGTGTTCTTCTTATCATTCATTGAGTTACTTTTTGCAATGAAGTGTATCCATGAATGAAATTCACTGTTGGATGATAAAACATCAACACTTGGGGGGAGGGACAAAATTATCAATGTAAGGGGGTAATAATATCACAGATTTTCGACATGATCTACAGTTTTGTTGACATAGTAACTCTAAAGAAAAAAGAAACAACAGGATGAGATGGCTACTTCATAGGCATAGTTTTGCTAAGAAAATAAGCTTTAACAGCACATAGTATTGAAAGTAGTACATGTGAGTGGTGTTAAATATCCATATCTTTTGAATTATTTCTGTAATTAAGTCTCAGATATTGTCTGTAGCACTAATGTCTGTACCACAGATGTTGTGTGGCTATAAAGTTTTGGGAACTTGAGGAAATATCAAAATAACTGAATAGAGAGAATAAATCCATAAGGTACTATGAGAAGGTGGGCTTTATAAAAACATATTGATCCCAATCAAGATTGTGCTTTATAATAGCACTTAAGGTAATGACCATAAAGATGTTTACAGGGCAAACTTTTGAGGTTGCCTTGTGAATTCATAATACCATCATATGGCCTTTAATTCATGCGTTGATCCCACTTTCAGAGTTCTGACTTGTTTTGAACTTTGTTTTGTTTCTCTGCACAGAAACCTATATTTTCTAGATAATTATAACTTAAACTTAAATTAAGTATCAAAATTTTTCCATGGAAGAAAAGAGTGAAGGGAGATATTCTAGGTACCTTAAGGGAATTTCATCATTGATAATTTGATCACAAGGCAGCAATCTTTCCCATGTCAACCACCAATCTGGTAGTTCAATTTGATCCCCCAATCACCTATAACCAATGCATATTTGCACTAGGTTTTTTAAAGTGGGCAAAGTTTGGTGTCCAGTTAATTTTATTATGGACAATTATTCTCTTTGAGAATAACTGAATCAATTAGCACCAAATGAACCTAGTTCATATGCTACTCCATTCCAGAAAAAAAAGTTTATGGTAGAAGTGATAAAAAGGAAATGAGAAGATTTCCTATTAATAGGGGGATATAACATACATATTTTTTCACTTCCTCCTAATACTCTATCGAAATGACAGTAACTCAAGAAAATATTTAAAAAGACAAGAAACTAGAAAGGTAGAGATAGAGGTGGAAAATCGCAACAAATTTTGCAACATGAAGAGCAGAGTAGCTCTCAGCCACTTGGTGATCCAAAAGCAGCTGAACATTAGGTGCTCACAGAAAAGTGTAGTATTAACAACAACAACAAAATGCAAATTTATACTTGCAATTTAAACAAAAATACAAGTTATACTCTGCAAAGGCTTGGGAGCTGTGCAGAAAATGAGATCACAATGACATCAAATTTCTTAGGTACCACACTGGAGACTGTAAGTCAATGGAGCAGGACTTTCAAACTTCTGAAGGAAAACTGCCTTTTAACCTTGAATTTCACACCCAAGCTATCAATCAAGGCTATGACACCCACAAAGACCCTTTCAGATACGAAAGGATTTGAAAAATTACTTTCCACGTACCCTATTTTAGCAATACTAGAAGATAAGTGTCCACAGATGACAACCGTGCAGCAGACCAAACTGAACCAGGTGGACAGAGGGCTATGGAAAGGTCTCCCAAACAGAAAACACAGTGGAGTGTTTAGAACTGTGCTCTAGGTTTAAAAAATTGCTAATAGGCACGTGACATATCAAACAAAGCACTGGGGAAAAGTAACCAGTGTGCTGGAAGAAGACCAAGAAAAGAAAAAGAAAGCAAATTTTTTCATTTCTATGCAAAATAAAAAGCTGAACAAGAAATGATACAAAAACATAGTACACTGCTTGACTCAGCAGAGAATAGTACTGCCATCGAATATAAGCACTTTTCATTAATTTGAATATTTTCAGAAAACTAATTTAAAGGACTGGAGTAAGGAGGGGATGGGCAGACAGATGAAAAATAAATCCTCAAGTATCGTAACAGAAAATCAATAGAAAATATATAATATCTATAAGTCAATAAGATATCCATAGTAAGCATGTTACATATAAATATAAAGGTGAATATTAGCATAAATAGCAAAAGAGTTAAAACTGGGAGGTGAGATACAACTTTAATATCTCATCATAAGGACTGAGGCAGTATTTAAATCTTTAACTATGGGTGTCTTAAAAAATGTGTTCAGTATCTTTTCCAAAGAGGATCAGAAATATATCAGAACTAAGCAACATAAAAATATGAGTCTTTTATTTTCACGTTTACTCAATCTTAAGTTTGATTTTGGTTTTTAATCATTTTACAAACTCTAATACAGTAGCCTATACTTGAAGCTATAGAATAAAACAGAACATACTTCTCATCTTCTCACTTCTCAACCTTCCTAAACACACACACACACACACGACAGTGCCACTCATTTTACTTACTGTGTTACTGTGCTGGGAATATATTATGCAAAAGTTATTTACGTTCTAGATACTTGGAATATATCAATGAATAAAATCAGCAAAATTCCCTGTCCTCATGGAGCCTACATTTTAGCATAATTTAGAAAATATAATAGTAGAACAATGCATTTTATGTTATTTAAATAATATAGTTTTTTTCTGACTCATTGGGAAAATTATAACATTAATGCTTGCAGGCACTAAGAAAAAATAATTTGAATTTTTACTGGTGAATTCCATGCCATATTTGTCTATACTCTTTGATATTGCATATTTAACACTATTGACAGTATATATGTGCCTCTTAGATAAACTAATAGCCATAGAAGTAATTTGAATGATTTCAACATAATCAAATTCCCAGAAGAAATAGTTTGTGGACTTCTAAGCACATGTTTAAAAAAAATCAATCTTTCCTAGGAACATTTTATTTTTCCCTAAGATTCCTAAACTTTTATATATATATATATATATATATATATGTATGTGTGTGTGTGTGTATTATATATATAAAATAAATATGAGGCAATTTTTTCCTTAAGGTACTTTCAACAGTGGAAGCATTATTATTTAAACTATAATTAAATATTAACATATGTAAGATACTGTATTCCTTATGCAATGCAATTTTCATAATCTCATTTTGTCCTGAAAGATTAATTCCAACTTATCTACTTAGTTCTTAGAACACAGGTCATTATTCTCACTCTTTCTGTTCACTGACCAGTAGCTACTGAAATTAAAACTTTCCCAGAGTCTGGTATATAGAAAGAAAGTTAGACATAAAAGTCAGTAAAATAATTTATGATCATTCATAATAATATTCATATAGCTGTTAAACAATCTCTCCTTTCTGGGCATCTAAAGAAAAAAATTATAAAAAGTTGAGGCCAAACACGGTGGCTCACACCTGTGATCTTAGCACTCAGGGAGGCCAAGGCTAGAGGGTCCCTGAGATCAGAAGTTTGAGACCAGCCTAGGCAAGAGTAAGACTCCATCTCTACTAAAAATAGAAAAATTAGCCTTGAGGGTGGCATATGCCTATAGCCTCAACCACTCAGAAGGCTGAGGCAGGAGGATTGCTTGAGCCCAGGACTTGGAGGTTTCTGTGAGCTATGATGATACCACTGCACTCTAGCCCTGGCAACAGAGTGAGACTATGTCTCAAAAAAAGAAAAACTGTATAACATAAAAGCATAAATAAATATTTTAAATGTGAAGTTATATATTAATGACAGAAATAGTAGCTAATGATTATTGAATGGCCCCTATCCATTAGGTATTTCAATATATT
Organism: Perodicticus potto; assembly: GCA_963574655.1. Classification (NCBI taxonomy): domain Eukaryota; kingdom Metazoa; phylum Chordata; class Mammalia; order Primates; family Lorisidae; genus Perodicticus; species Perodicticus potto. The sequence goes on along the minus strand of CAUYRH010101367.1, from coordinate 16,439 downwards.
GTATTAATTCCAAACACAAGTTTTTTATTAGCCTCATTTTCAAATGAATAAATAAGGCTCAGAAATGAAGATAAATAACTTTCCTCAGACACCCAGGATTTGAACATAGGTCCACTTCTGTCCAAAGTGTTAGCTCGTTCTACCATGCTAGAATGATCTTTTAGTGTGACTGAAAGCTATTAAAAAACCTTGCCACAAAAAACAAACACGGAGTGGTTTTTTTTCAGACCTTATTATTCAAAACAAAATTTGTTTTCCAGTCTTTTTATACACTCTCTTGAAAAATGCAATTTGAGGGTGCTAGACATGTCCCAGAAGTAGACAGTGATGATGGTTCTACCACACTGTGGTGTGCTGAATATCACTGAAATGCATCCTTTAAAATGGTGAAAATGGCAAAATCTGTCATGTATATTTTACCACTATAATATTTTTAAATGTCTTTTGCCTCCCAAAAGAGAGTTAATTAGAATTGTCCCCTCTATATACTCAGGATCACACATTTCAAGGCCATCTCTTATTTTCTAAGGCTACACATTTAAATTTTACCCCTTTGCAGTGGCTCCCAAAATTTTATCTCTAGCAGAAACCTCTCTCCTGAATTCAAACCCCATGTATCAAACTTCCTCATCAGTTTCCACATTAATTTCTGTCAGGATCAAAAAATTAGCAAGCCCAATAATAAGCCCCTAATACCCTCTCCATCCCAGCTTCTTCACCGCCAGCCAATCTTAAATTATGGCAAGTCCTCTTCCATTTGCTCAGAGCAAGGTCAGTATGGCCTCGTGTCTCTTTCCCTCCTACCTCACATCAGGAAATCTCAATGGCTTTACCTTGACTCAGGGCTTTTCAACAAGAGCACTATTAACATTTGGAGGATTGACAATTCTCTATTGTAGGGAGGTAGCCTGTGCATGTTAGGATATTTAGTAGCAGGAGCCTTGGCTTCTACCCAACAGATTGCTACCCCCACCCAGTTCTGACAACCAAAAATGTTTCTGGACGTCGGCAAATGCCCACTGCCGGGCAAAACATATCCAAATATCAACCATTTCTCCCCACCTATGTTTACTCTGCTCCAGCATGCTGGTCCCCCTTTGGCCCTTGCACACACTCCACACACTCCTGCCTCAGGCCCTCTGCCCTTTTTGCCCATCCTGGCCCTCTCCTCTTGAGCCTCTACCCCAAATGTCCTTCACCTCAATATCCCCATGGCTGGCACCCTCACTTTCTTCAGGTCTTTACTCAAAAGCACTTGGATCAGTGAGGCGTCTCATGAAGGAGCTACTTAAACTTACAGTCTCCTCCTACCAGTGCTTATCCCTCTTCCTGACCTTAACGTTCCTTCCCTGTACTTGCCACAGACTCTCCACTTAACTATGTTTATTAGCTCCTTTCGGAGGACTGGGGATTTGTCTGCTACATTCACAGACAATTTACATTACAGGCTTGTAACAAAGCATGTTAAGGACTGAAGGATAGTAAGGACTGAATAAGCATTACTGGAATGAGTGAGCCTCTTGAAACCAAAACCAGGGAATTTTTTAAGAGAACACTATTTACTGTGGTTCAGAGATCATGATCTGTTCACCTCTACAAAACAGGAAAGCTGAAATAGCTACATACTTAAACTTAAAACAATGAGGAACACCATTCCTTGTCTCATACCCTTGCTGACAGGTCCTTCCTTCTTGGCATAAATAATAGATTACCTGACACAAAATATAGATCAGAGGATCTCATCACAATGATGACAGTCATTCAACAACCTTGCCAGATCAATGACCCCACAGCCAAGAAGTCACCAGATTCTCCCTCTGTACAGAAATCCTTAGAAACATAATGTATCATTCACTTCTTATTCTTCCATCCGTTGTTTTTCCAAGACCAGGGCTCACCTAAAAATACCTCTAATTTGGATGTGGTTGACTAACATCTAATCTACTGATTCAGGGGGCAAAATAACAGAAACCAGCAAAAGAGTTCAAGTGATTAGCACGACAATCTAAACCTATAGAATGGTTTCTGGGTTTCCAAACTCAAGTATAGTTATCTGGGTCTCCATGGAAATCAGTTCAAATTCCATATTATACTGGACTTGAGTTCTTGAGGTTGATAACATACTCTAAAAATACGGCTGATTTCAACTGCAGCACATTTAAAATAAAAATAAAATGTAATAAACTCATCCATAAATAGGTAACAGATTCAAAGATGTTGAGGTTGTCTGTGAAGGTGATGACCCAGAATTGCTTCAAGAGATATGATCCTCAAATCCATCTAGTGCTTACCCTTTAAAAGAATGTTGCATACATGTCAGCATTATTTATAATAGCAAAAATCTAGAAATTGCCAAAATGCCAAGCAATAGGGGAAATAAAGATAAAGCAACAGGGGGCTAGTTCAATAAATTATTGGAAAAAAGTACAAAAGAATACTATGCCATCATGAAAAGTTGACCTAGGCACATTAAAATGTAATATTCACCAAGACATCACTATATGATAAAAGCTACAGAAAAGGGTGCAGAGCATGATTCTGCTTACAGGAAACAACATGTTTGTGTACACACATGCATATAGGAATGAATTAATTTTTTTCAGATCCACCGTGCCCACCCTGCTTCCTGCCGAGGAAGTTCACCTATAATGATAAATGGATGGGCTCTCTTGCTTCTTGGCTTTTGTTTGGATTTATCCAATCGAAGCCCTGGCAGGAGATCCGAGGACAGAAGTAAAGTAGAGTGGAGCCTTTCATCCCCCTGACCCCCTTCCCATTATTCACTGCAGCTTGTTATAGCCTCCTAAAGGTCACAGCCCCTTTCAGGCATCCTCTGTATCAAGGTTTCTCTTCAGATTCCAAGAACCAGTCTTTCCCCTGGCCCTTACAAGTTGAGGAATTATTGAGATTTTCAACTGATGCCATCCAGGGCCACTGCACAATCCCTTGCTACTGTCTTTAAACCCTACTCCCATTTGCCCACTTTTGTAAATAGTCCTTTTATTAAACTCTTTTTAGTTACCTACTTTGCCTGTGCAATTTCTTTCTTGGTAAAACCTAATTGATAACCATAATTCTACTCATAGGTATATATGTGTGTGTGTTGTGTGTGATTTATACACACAGATATGTATAAAGATGTACTTACATATACAAGGAAAATTTCTGAAGAATACAAAGCAACGGGAAAGTGAAATACATCTGGACTTTTGCTTTTAATTTTGTACCTTTAAAATGTTTTCTACTTTCAAAATACTGGTCACAGACAGATAGTTTGGTTTAAAAGCAAAACCAAATAGGAAAAAATGTACAATATTACTTTTTCAAAGGCGCTATAAGGAGAGGGGCAATGAGAGTAGTGACTTATTGTTCATTTTAAGCAATGTGACATATGTGATGAAAAGGATTCACGCTTCTACCACCACCATAGCACGGGTTCTGACCATCTTGTCCCAATGACCTATTTTTAAAAAAGCATTCTTATTTCTACATTTATTTAGAAATAAGCCCATTTTCTTGACACAGTGCCTTCATGCTTCAAATTTTCTACTTACCTTTTTAATTGCATTTTGGAAGGAACTTTAAACAGGTGGATAACCATAAAAATGCATTCATTTTGACTTGATAAAATGTTTGTCTTTTGTGATTAAAAGAAAATAATCTCACTACAGAAATGAATCATTCACTATTAGGACTATTTCCAAAGCTTCCTAAAACTACTGTGAGGAAAAAAAAATGCAAATCCTTAATGAGATATAGGAGACCACAATTAAATTAATTTATAGAGGTTTCAATGCAATTAAATTTCCTCCAGACTGTATCACTAATGTTGTTGAGGTTCTTTTACTTAATATATTTTAGAGCATAATTCATTTTCATTTTTGCAAAGTCATTTAAATATTACAGATATCACTTTTGTACATATTTTCATGGTGACACAATATGTTTGTCGTCTATTTAATTTACAGACAATGAGATCAAAATAAAAACTCTTTGAGGAACATAGATCTTCTATAGGATCACATTTTCCAATTCCAAGATATTAAGTATATGAGTTATCTGTATTTGTAAGAATTGACTCTTGACACAGTAATAAATATTTTAAATGATCTGATTCTGAAACTTTAAGAAAATTAAAATCCAGAGCAAAGAAAAGCATCAGTGATACAAAGAGCCAAGATGTTCAGGGTTCATAATTTAAGTTAATAAATTATTAGGCTTGGAAATTAAATTTAACAGATCTTTTCCACAGCCAAATTAAGGAAGTATTTAAAGAAGAACATAAGTTATATATAAGCCTCCAAACCTCAACTCAAATTATTCATATACATAAAGAATCACTTAAGAGATAACTAATGGTCTCAACATATATTAAGGCAACTTCATTGTCACAACTCATGAGCAAAGTAATTAGGGTAATTTTTCATGCTCCCAAACCTAGATATACAATATGTCTGCTACACATAGTCTAGTATTTTGAAACCTGAAAAAGGAGAGACATAAAAATCTGATCCAAAGCATTCTTAGCTAAGGATATGAGTTAACTTCAGATGTCATTTTTGCCACAAGTGTTTTGCGAAGTAGTGAAATATTTGACAAAGGAAAAGTAGATTTAACTGTGGAAATCATAACTTTAATTGACAAAAGCATGAAAATTCAGAAGGATAACAAGCATCACCGATGAAAAGACAATTATGCCAGAGTAACAATCACATGTAAGCTGCATCATTAAGAAAAAGAGTCTATTTTTCCTCTTTGGATATGTCCCACTACTTCACAAATAAGAACAAGGATGGAAAGAATATTCTTCTCATTGATGAAAATGTGACAAAGGAACAGCCAGGACATTCCTACCTGGTTTCCAGATGAACTGATTATCCTTTTTGCCTTCCAAATGAGTTGCATAGGATAGCAAAAGCGATAGGAATATAAATTGCTTCCTCATGTCCCTCCATATCCAGCAAGTGACAGCCAGAGTATTCTTTGGAAACATTTTTCAGATTTTTCGGACTCCTCACTTGCCTATACCTAAAAAAAAAAAAGAGAGAGAGAGAATCAAGTAAGTTTTTTCTGTACAAAAAATGATATAAAAACTCACTTTGACTACTAGAATCTTTTTTATGATGATATTACCGATTTTCCATTACCATGAAGATAGTACATATAATTTTAACATTTGAAGTTCAGCAGTTAATTAGCCGCATTTCAATCCTTACCCACTCACTGCAGGCACCATCAATTCTAGACTCCAAAAAAGTCCCTTGCTTACTTTACTTTTATTTTTAAAAGCAGAGTTGGCAGATACTTGGTTTATTGCCTCCCTTCTACTCAGCCAGATTCCTTGACAAGCTTACAATTTGGGGAAAGAGATGCACACACTCAAAACCAAGTCCAAAATAGGGCAAGGAATGCTCTAACGGTGGTATTCAGAAAGTGTGAAGGAAAGATTGAGGGCAAGGCAATTAGTTCCTTTGTACTGAGAGAAAAGACAGGGGGACCTCACACTAGATAATATTGGAGTAGAGCCTTAGAGAAACATAAGGGCTTGAAGGAGTCAGGAAGGGCATTTCAGGCAGAGAGAACAACAAGGCATTGAAATGAATTTTGTGTTTGGGGACAGCCACCTGCTGTGAAGGACAGAAAGGGGAGGGAGGAAGGGATGGACATAGAGATTTAAAGAGATTTAAAACATAGGTTGGGGGCTAAATTATGAAGAGCTCTGGATAGTATACAGGGTATTTGGGCTTCCTATGCAAACACTTCACTGTAAACAGTAACAGTAAGAATCACAGATGAGCAAATGACTTTTAAATACATGTAACTGGGATCTGTGTGTACAATGGACAGTGTGATAATGGATTATTAATGGAAAACTCTAGAGAGATTGAGCCCAGTTAGGTAGCTGGTGAAATAGTAGTCCAGGCAAGTATTGGTGAAAGAAAGGATCAGGGGAGATTTGAGAGTGGTGTAGAGGCTGGAGTAAAAGGATTTGGTTAACAGTTGGATGTGCTATAGAAAGGAAGAAGATGAAAAAGGACATCCAGACTGTAAACTCAGATGCCTGAACTAGGGGGGCCCCTTTACCAATGAGGGGAGACAGAGAGAAGGGCAAGTATGAAAGACAAAAAGAATTTACTTTAGAATAAATCACGTCTGTTGTGCCTACCGATACCCAGGTAGTTTCCCAAATGATTATAAGAAAATCAGACCTGGAGTGAAGGCGATCCGAGATAACTTACTATAATATACGTATTATGAAAAGAATACAAAAAGAAATGGAGACAGGGTGTAAGAGTATAAACCAGTAAAAGAGATCCCAAAGGTAGAAGTTATTTCCCCTAAATATATATCCACAAAATTGCTAAAAGTGGATGGTAAGTTATACTATAACCTTCTTAGAGGCCAAAAAACAAAGAAAGAAAGAAAGAGATAGATACTGTGATCCCCATGTACATAGGATTAAATTATACCTTCTTTTATTTTTTTTCTTGTCCAGGAGAAGCTGTTGCCCTGCTCTCAAGCACTGATGGCGTTTACCTCAGGAGTCCTCACAAATACATATGATATGATGAGCAAGGAACATGTTATTTCATCAAATAAAACAGATAGCAGTAAGTTGTCTATGGCAGAGTCTCGGGGCACTCCTACAACACTGCAAGGATACCAGTGGCAAAGTATAAATCAGCACAAATTATTCGACAAGAAGTCAAGCAATGAAGCTCATGCATAGCTCTCCCACAGCCTGCCTCAATCCAGGGATGGAAAAAACACTTCAGAAATCAACCAAAACTTTTCTTCAAATTTCTATATTGCGTGCTGATAGTGAGAAGAATAACAGTGGGGTGCTCCAGCTGAAATAAGATAAGGCTCACTTGCCTGAGTGTTTCTCTCCAAGAGTGGGCCATGAAATGATTTCACAGAACCCTTGGTGCATTACCACACACAATTATAAAACTCTGGCCTAGAGAACTGAACTGGCTATATTTCCTTAGAGCAAAACCTCCAAGAATATGATTTATCACAATTATGCTGTTGCTAAAGGTTGGGCACCATGGATACTAAATGATAGTTTATCCTAAGGCCATTACTAGCTCATAAAGTATTTTTGTGTGAAGCAGAAAAAAGTAGCCTTTCCTCAAGTAAAAATAGTTAGCATACTATTACAAAACCCAAGTTGTTCTGACCCCGAGTCCTTTCTCAAATCCTCCCTGGATAGCAACTCAGGCAGTGTGCACGTATAGGACCACTCTAGACCATCTTCATGTGGGAAAATTCCCAGACACTCACATCACAGCATCAAGCACCTTCTGCACCCTCCTGCCCACTCTCCAGGTGAAAAGATGTTGCCACAGTCACAGTGGAAGCTGCAGCACAGGTCTAGAAGACACTCAGAGGACCTCTGCAGGGTGGCAGGGACTAACTGCAGCCACCAGAATCTGTGTTTACCAGTCAGTGACCCCTGTGCTCCATGCACAAGGCCACCAGCTCAGATGTGGGTATACGCAGGGAGGGGGTCCCCTTTCTGGCTAGAAGACCTGGAATCTCAGATCCCACTCACACACTCCCGTGGGTGTTTCTATCTGTTTATGATATGAATTGTGGCCCATTAAATGAGACACTTTTGTACATACATACACACACACTAAACTATGGGTATTTCATATTGATAAAGGCATGTTTGCACACTTCATGATATAATACAACAAAGAATGGACTAAAAATTGTATGATATTTCAAAGTCTGCCTTACTTTTTCTTTGAATGGATGGTCACTCTTCTTCTGCTGAAAGGAGGACTGAAGCCAGGCTATTATTTTCTACACACACCCAGACATAAACACACACACAAATGGGTATTTCTGCATCATATACATTTGATACAAAGTCTTTAGTCTGGACATTTTTCAGAAGACACCATTATCAATTATTTCATCAAGGCAGTTGAAAAAATATAAATATTGTCCTCATAAAACAACACAACTTCCTGATAAATATGACAAGGCAAATTGGTTGAAAAGCATACTCCTGGGAAAACAAATAAGCCAGCCTCTGTACGAAGCATAACAATGATCTAAGTCAATGTCATGTTGGAGGGCTTCTGGTACAATCATGATTGTGTTTCATGGTAGTGGATCCTAAACTATTATTTCCAATGTTAATAAGGTAATAGCTAGCAGGGCCAGTTCCCTACAGAGACCACTGTTTTCCATGACACAAAATAACCAGGGTATAGAAGATGACTTTTCACATTACCAGTAGTGGGAGACAAGACTGCAGCATATCAAAAAACACATTTAAGTCACTGAAATGTAAACTAAGTAAAGAAAAAGAAGACCAAAAGCATATTTGCTCTACTCCAAATGGCTGTAGGTGGGAAGCCAAAAAGAAATTGTAAAGGATTATGAGTTCCAATGACATAAGGCAGAATGATGAGCCAAGAGTTCATATACAAATACTTTGAATTTAGCATCAATCTTAATATCTTAATTGCAAAAACAATAACCACACTCATATTGTCTTAGCACAGGTTCCTATGATCCTGGGCTCCTCTTAGGCATCCTCAGGAGTCTAAAACCCTGTATAGACCTTGCAAAGGCAAGAAAACTTGCCTTTAAGTTTCCTTCTGTGTTTACATAAGCTAAGATCCAGTGCTCAGAACGGCTTGGAGAACCTACTAGAATCCTACGGTCACCAAATCTCAAGGCTATTACTGGCAAACAAGGCAGAGAGTAAGAAACCTGAAACTGATTGTGATGAAAACAATCTAGAATGCAGATCTCAGGGAATCATCAAAGCATCTCAATTTAGGATGTACTAGCTATCTTACTCAAAAAACAAACAAACAAACAAAAAAATGCCCATTTGGGGTATTTCCATTACCTATAAGCCTATAATTCAATATTCCTCTTTTTCCAAGAGATCTGAGAGGAGAAAATAGGAAACTGGCATTGATGGAGCCTCCGCTACTAGTCACACTGTGCACTTTACACGTGTAAATAAAATGAGACCCTCTGCTGAGTGAATGAAAAGTGCAGGATGGAATTTGAACACAGGTTAGCCTTTTTTCTCTAACTCAGCAGTTCTCAATCTATGGGTTGCAACCCACAGAAACTGTATTAAAGGGCCGCAGCATTAGGAAGGTTGCTAACCACTGCTCTAACTCATAGTGCATCTTTCCCCCAAAAGCCTGAAACTCACTAAATTATCCCTTCTAAGACACTGGGAGTCGTTTGTGTGTCTGTAACTTGGGCAACTACACAAGAGTTAATTGCAAACAAAAGGAGAGGATAAGAAACAATTAAAGATTCCACTCTTCTGTTTGTATAACACAAATGGAAAATGCCATAACTATGATAAAAAAAATATTTTATGCAGGAGACATGTGCTACCCACAACTGTATGAATAATTTATATCATGAAGGTCATTGAATTTCCAAATCCTCTTATTTACTATATATCTTATCATGCAAAATGTATTTGCAAGGTTAGCTCTAAACTGATGAATACTGAGAGAGAAAAAAAAAAACACAGATTCTCCTTTTAGCCTTAGTTTTCTAATCATTGAAAGACCATCCAAATATGAAAAATGTACCTTACACTTCATATGCATTTCATTTTCTCTTAAATGTATTCTCATTGAAGCCCTGGAATATTTAAGAAGCATAAAACTTAGAAAATAAAATAAAATAAAAATTGTTCCAATTTGCTTTTAGCCTGAAGGAACAGCAGTAAGTGGGAGAAAAGGCGACTGTGATTACACATATCCACATAGTGCCATCTCATGGTACCTGCATAGAGAAGATGGCTCAATAATCTCGCAGGGTTAATGGGCCAATGTATGACTGCAATAGTCTGCATTCCATTTCATCTTCCATAATATGTTTACCATACACTGCAATACCTGAGATACTGATAAGACCTTCACTTAACACTCACCACAGCCCAGTAAAGAAGTTAGTTGTTCACATCGTGTCCCATTTTACAGATGAGGGAACTGAGGCATGGTGCTTTCAGTGATAAGCCAAGGTCACGGGGGGTAGTAAGGTGTTTGCAAGTGACCTTAGTGGTCTTTCTCTGAAGCAAAAACAAGCAATTTTTCATATTCTGGAAGGTGCACATTCTTTACAACCCTACGTGGGTTCTCGCGGCATCTTGTACAAAGTAATTTATACCATCTTGTTTCACTTAATCCTCACAATGAAGAGTTATTCCTAGTTTTCATAAATAAAGAACATTGATCATTAAAGGTATTAAATCATTATTCCAAGGTCACCTCAGCAAACAAGCGTCAAAGCTGGGTCACAAAATAGTCCTGATACCTAACGCAAGCCTGTCTGCTTACTACATCAGTCCTGAGAGTCCTGGCAGGTCACTGACCTCTGAGCCTGAGAGTCCTCATCTACAAAGTAGAGGACAGTCATTAAATAACTCCTAGGGGCTAAGGATGGAACAAAAAATGGGTGGGAAATGTATAAATGAGCACCCCCAGTGTATCATGAGAGCTCACTAATGGGTTGTTATTATGCCTCTTGTCACTGTTCTCTCAAAAGTCAGAAAAATCCTACTCCAACAATATTTAAGGAGCAGTTAGAATCAATCCTGCCTTTCGGCAAGCAACGGAAGATGATTTTTCAACCTCCCCAACTGTGACTTTGTGCCATATTTCTGAAGAGCTAAAAGCTCTCTGTACCAAAATCCCATTAAAGATTCACACTGACCCCACGAAGGAGAAAACTGGTATAATCATCTCTATTTTACGAGAGAGTAACCTCTGGCCTCACAATGGCATAAAGTTTAGTATCTTTATCAGGCCTTTCAATCACCAGCCTCTTCATCTAGGCCCCTCACTCTGCAGACTCCAGAACTCCATTTGTGGCAGGTAACTAAAGAATTTCAAATTGTCTCACATGGAAGCACGTGGTACATGGACATAAAAATACACATTTTATGGTTCTTTGTCTGCTATATCAATAATTGCAATAGGTTTGCATCAGGTAATGAAGCCTCAGAAAACTGTGCAAAAAAGTTCTCACAAGTATTTCACCAACCTCTTAACAAACTTTGCCACAGGATATAACAGAAAGAAAGAGAGTTTGGATTATGTTTTGTGAAACCTTCAAAACTACACCTTGAAAGCTGTGACATTGCTATATTCTCCCTTTCTTCTAGAAATACTACTTTTTTATGATGTCCACATGCCTTATTTGATTTAAAAAGAAAAAGAAAGAAAAATCTTATTTCCAGATTCCCTTGTAGCTCAGTCAGCCTTATGATACAATTCTAGCCAATGATTTGTAGGCAGAAGTGTTAGAGAGATGGAAGTTTCTCTTAGCCAATAAAAATGTAAAATCCAAATAAAGAAAGTACAGGCTCTGGCCACTGATCTCTTACCCACAGAACACAGACATGATAGCTGGAGATACCAGATCCATCTTGAAACCATAAAGATGAATGTTACCCACTTGGGGATATGAATACAGAGGAAACCTGAGACTTAGACACCACCACAGGGCTGCAACAACTGTCTAGATTGTCAGAAAGACAATGAGAAAAATAGACCACTTTGTTTCTAAGCCATTTTTATGTGCTTTCTACAATATGAACTGAAAGCAGCTCAAAGTCCTGTAGTATCCATGTCACCAGGTGCAGAAGGTCCATTTCTAAACAGCTGTGCACATTTACGTGTGCTGTGGGAGTGTCCTTGTAGCACCTGCTGAACCTGAACATGGAAGGTCCTGATTCTATGAAAGTGAGGTTGGTTTATTCCCCATATCAGCTTCGTTAGACAATGCAAGTATCACATCTCTTGTGATACAGCATCTGCATCTCTTGTCATTTTTCACAGGTATCATTGCAGTAATGAAAGGGGAGTTTCATTTATGATGTCCATGCACAGAAGGAAGTTCTATGAAAAAGTGTTCTCAGTGCAGAATCTAAGCCAGTGTACCAAAGAAAGGTAGTAATTATTCTGATAGACTATCTCAGATCCCCCAGTGAGAATGAATTTGATCATTTAGATGCCTGAAGTAAGAATATATTTATATAGCTTCTTTCTGTATAGTTGCCAAACCCTCCCTGATTCTGAAGGTTTCATGGACACATTCTTACACTTTTAGAACCACCTTGTCATTACTTCAGGGAAAATCATCTCCTCATGTCTCCCTAGTGTTTCTGGCTGTTGCTCAAATCTGCTGTTCTCTCCTCCTTCATCACTTTCTTCATTTGGGAGGAAGAAATCAACTTCTGATCATTTTGTTTTATTTCTCCTTGGCCATTTCCCACACCCTTCTCATGTTGACCTCTAAACTGTTGTGGCTCTGACTCTGTCCTCAAATCTTTTTTGTTTTTTCTAGTTTTGTTCACTCTCTGAGTGATCGTATGTAGTCCCACAGTTGTAAATACCATACTTTATGATTGCTGTTTCTCCAAGCCATTCCCTTATCTCCAGTTCTGACTCCTCCCTTATCTCCAATTCTGACTTCTCCCCTGAACGCATGCATCCAACTTACCCGTAGACACCTCTATGTGGGAGTCTGATGGGCACTCATATGTAACACACGGGACACAGCTTCTGATTCCCCCGTGGACCCCAACACCCAGTTCTTCCCGCAGAGTGTCCATCCTAACAGTGGCATCAAACTTCATCAGCCCAGAAGCCCAGTGGTCAACCTGAAATCCTTCTCTCGATCACAACTGAAAATCAATCCATCGGCAGAGCTGGCTGAGCACCTCTCTGGTATCAATCCACTACCTTTCTGGTCCAAGCCACATCATTTCTCCCCTGAGCCACTCTAACAGCCTCCTACCCAGTTTTCCTGCATCTGCTTTTGGGCTCATATCATGGCATGCTCTGCAGAAAATCCAGGGCAATCTTGAGGAAAGCAATATTTTCAAAATATATTTTCCTCCTCAAAATTTCCTACTGGCTACTGATCACAGAATAAAATCTAAAAACCCTTGTCGTTGGACTTCACCACTTCTCTTTCCTCTTTTCTGACCACCTCCCTTCCCTTCCCTGCCCCAGATGCGCAGGCTTTTTACTTGTTCCTCAAGGACACACCTTGCACTGCTGTTGTTCCTATCCACCTGGCTTGCTTCCCAGACCACCCTTTTCATATATATATGTATATATATATATATCAGAAGGAAGTTACATATGAGGAAGGAAGTTACATATGTGTGTTACATATGAGTGCCCATCAGACACCCACATAGAGATGTCTAAGGGTAAGTTGGATGCATGCGTTTTATGTGTATATATATGTGTATATAATTTTGAGGAGGAAATTTTGAGCAAGCCAGGGTGGTCTGGGAAGCAAGCCATATATATATATATATATGACTTGTTTATTTTCATGTCCTCTAAGAGCATCTAAGTGCTTTATTTCGTTCACTGTTACATACTCCATGCCTAAGAAATTGCCTGGAAAAGAGCTGCTCAATAAAAATATGCTAAACAAATTGTAGGATTGTTGAGTCTACTTTTAAAATTCTTTTCTGGTTAAGTTTCCTTTATGTTGGACTTCAATGAAGAAACTGTAGCATACATTGGCAGGAAGATGGATAGAAAGGCCCATCTACCTGAAAAATTAAACTATTCCAAAATAATTAAAAATTCACTTCTTTTTTATATGTGGTTGATAAATATAACATACATCCTCAAAGGACATCTATTTCAGGTTTCTATTAGTTAAATTAGCGATTTTTTTATCTCTGTCTTGAGTGGCCCCATGTAGTATGTTGCTATCATACTAATAACAATAGCTGTCATTTATTGAGTTTTTAAATTATTTTTTGTGTTTTTGACTCTTATTTTGACTAAATTTTTAAAAGACTTAGATATCTCCTGCAATTATTCTGGGTTATGATTTTTTTATTTCACATTGATATGAGGATACGAATGATGTTACACTGTGTTTGTTTCTAAAGTAAAGTTCAAGTTGTAGTTGAAAGCTAACTTATGAAGAAGACCCATTGGCAATTGCAGCAACACCAAACACACATAAATGGGATGTGATCAAGCTAAAAATCTTCTGCACAGCTAAGGGTACAACTAAAAGTAAACAGACAACCTTCGGAATGGGAGAAGATATTTATACGCTATGAATCTGACGAACTGCTGATAACTAGAATCTACACAGAACTCAAATTAATCACAAAAAGTAAACAATCCCATTTATAAGTAGGCAAGAAACTTGCAAAGAAACCTTTCCAAAGAAGACAGCCATTCAATCCTATAATTCCTTTACTAGGTATATACCCAGAAGACCAAAAATCACATTATAACAAAGACATCTGTACCAGAATGTTTACTGCAGCCAATTCATAATTGCTAAGTCATGGAAGAAGCCCAAGTGCCCATCAACCCATGAATGGATTAATAAATTGTTATACATATATATACCATAGAATATTATGCAGCCTTAAAGAAAGATGGAGACTTTACCTCTTTCATGTTTACATGGATGAGCTGGAACACATTTTTCTTAGCAAAGTATCTCAAGAATGAAAGAAAAAGTATCCAATGTATTCAGCCCTACTATGAAACTAATTTATAGCTTTCATATGAAGGCTATAACTCAACTATAGTACAAGAATATGGGGAAAGGGGCAAGGGAGGGGAGGGGAAAGGTTGGGGTACATGGAGGGTAATTGGTGGGGCCACACCTACAGTGCATTTTAGAAGGGTACAGGCAAAACTTACTAAATGCAGAATACAAATGTCTTCATACAATAACTAAGAAAATGCCATGAAGGCTATATTAAACAGTTTGATGAAAATATTTCAGATTATACGTGAAACCAGCACATTGTACCCCTTGATTGCACTAATGTACACAGCTATGATTTAATAATAAATTAAAAAAAAGAAGACATATGGTCAACAAACACATGAAAAAATGCTCATCATCCCTAATCATCAGAGAAATGCAAATCAAAACCACCCTAAGATATCATCTAAGCCCAGTGAGAATAGCCCACATCATAAAAATCCCAAAGCTGCAGATGCTGGTGTGGATGTGGACAGAAGGGAACACTTTTATACCATTGGTGGGAATGCAAACTAATATAACCTCTTTGGACAGAAGTATGGAGAATCCTCAAAGAGCTAAAAGTAAGCCTTCTATTTGATCCTGAAATTACACTACTAAGTGTCTACCCAGAAGAAAAACAAATCATTTTACCCTAAAAAAATCATTTTACATTTGCACTAGAATGTTTGCTGCAGCTCAATTCACAATTGACAAGACGTAGAACTGTCCCAAGTGCCCATCAAACCATGAATGGATTAATAAACTGTGATATATGTATACCATGGAATATTATTCAGTAATAAAAAGGATGGAGGTAAATACATCTTTTTTATTTACCTGAATGGAGATGAAGTACACTCTTCTTAGTAAAGTATCACAAGAATGGAAAAAAGTATCCAATGTACTCAATATCAATATGAAACCAACAGATACACAACCACACACCTACAGGAGAGAAAACACAATTATATTCAAGTGGGAGGGAAGGGTGGAGGAGGAGAAAGGGAGGAGGGTGAGGGATTGATAAGCTCTCACCTAACATGTACAGAGTAAAGGTATACAGCCTGGGTGAAGGGCTCCACTAAAAAATCATTTCCGCAGATCCAAACATACATTTGATGGGGTCTTACTCAATACACAGAACTATCTGCTACCATGTACGATACAGCTGATGGTACAGATGCCCATTTTATAAATTATCATATTTCTGAGTGTTCTGAGGAACAAATTATTGTTTTTTAAAGCACAAAATGACTCCCAAATACAAAGTGATATACTTCTTATGGGAAATAAATAAAATTACAAAATCAAGAAAAACAAAATTCGCTCAAAAAGAATGATTTCTAAAATGTGTAATTCCCTACTTCTCATCTCAGGGCCTTCTCTGTATTACTATTCAAGGATAGCTACTGGAGCTACTAAATGCTGTTCTGCTTCCATAAAAGCTGTTGGCAGTTTCCTAATCTTTGCATTTAAGGTGGAAAAAATGATTAAAATGTATTTTTGGCATTTTAATTTTAATTGCCACTGTAATTTATTTAGTTTACGGAAAAATAGAAAGTATTTAAATTGAGAACAGCAGTAGGTTATCTCTTAAACAGCAGTTAAATTAAGTTTTGCACAGACCCATAGTAAACTTTATAATTATAGAAATGTCTCTTGATTTGAGTCCCTGAATTCTCTGCTTTGCTCTTGGAAACATTAATTTAGTTTTACTATCCTAGTGTAAATATACTAGTCAGCCACTAAGAAAGATGGTGACTTTACATCTTTTTTTTTTTTTTTGGGACAGAGCCTCAAGCTGTCACCCTGGATAGAGTGCTGTGGCATCACAGCTCACAGCAACCTCCAATTCCTGGGCTCAAGCAAGTCTCCTGCCTCCACCTCCCAAGTAGCTGGGACTACAG
>CAUYRH010101365.1:0-23087 GCA_963574655.1 Perodicticus potto | reverse complement strand
CTGCCCTCAGACGGCCCACCTCTCCCACCTGCCCTGGGACGGCCCCTCCTCTCCCACCTGCCCTCGGACGGACTCTCATCTCCCACCTGCCCTCCGATGGCCCCTCCTCTCCCACCTGCCCTGGGACGGCCCCTCCTCTCCCACCTGCCCTCGGATGGCCCACCTCTCCCACCTGCCCTCAGACGGACTCTCATCTCCCACCTGCCCTCCGATGGCCCCTCCTCTCCCACCTGCCCTCGGACGGCCCCTCGTCTCCCACCTGCCCTCGGACGGCCCCTCCTCTCCCACCTGCCCTCGGACGGACTCTCCTCTCCCACCTGCCCTCGGACGGCCCCTCCTCTCCCACCTGCCCTCGGACGGCCCCTCCTCTCCCACCTGCCCTCGGACAGCCTCATGTTTCCGGGCTCAGTCCGCCATTCCCTATTCTTGTCCCCCTCGGTTACGTGCCTTTCCCCTCTGCTGTGAGATGCCCTTTCTGTCAGTGTCAGCAGACGTTTTCTGTAAAAGACTAGAAGGTAACCGTTTTGGGCTTCATGGGCCACATGGTCTCCACCGCACCTGCTCTACTCTGACATTACACAAAACCAGACATAAGCCGTATCTACTCAACTAGTATGGCTGTGTTCCAATAAAACTTTTTTTACAAAGGCAGTAGCTGGCTCAGCGCCTGTGGCTCAAGCGGCTAAGCACCAGCCACATACACCTGAGCTGGAGAGTTTGAATCCAGCCCAGGCTGACCAAACAACAATGACGGCTGCAACAACAACAAAAAATAGCTGCGCGTTGTGGCGGGCGCCTGTAGTCCCAGCTACTTGGGAGGTGGAGGCAGGAGAATCCCTTGAGCCCAGGAGTTGGAGGTTGCTGTGACCTGTGTGGTGCCATGACACTGTACACAGGGGGGCAGCTTGAGGCTCTGTCTCAAAAAAAAAAAAAAAAGGCAGCAGCAGACTGAATTCGTCCTGCTGAGCATACTTAGCCCACCCCTGCTGTATCATCATTGCCCTACAGCCAACAAACTTTATTGAGCACCAACTGTTGTACCCACATGAGTTGCAGGGCAGGACTGGGCCTTTCTCAAAAGGCGCTTACAATACACATGGGAGGTAGATAGTTTTTAAAAAAATTTTTAAAAATAAGGAATAAAGTTGTAATTAGTAGTATGAAGGAAAAAAATATGGCCTTTCACCACATTATGGTGGCGAAACAGGGATCCTCTGGAGAGAGAAGTTTGCTGGCACAGGTGACATTCAAAGAGACTGGAGAGACTTTGGGTTTAGAGGAATTAATTTGAGGGTTGCTAAGGAAGAGTGCACAGAGGGAGCGGAAAGCCAGCATCTCAGGGGAATAAGAGAAAGAGAAAGAGGGGCCTACAGAAGACTCAGCAGGAGCAGGGGGAGGGAAGAGAGAAGGACGGGGCACAGCCATGTGTCGGTGTTAGAGAAGCCGAGGAAGATGAGCACAGACTTAGGGGCCAGGTTCCCCTGCTAGCCTGGCTTTTCCCAGCAGTGCGGGGTAGCCTGGGGACGAAGTGAAGAAGTAGACGGTGAATGCGGCCCAAGGTGGAAGAGTGAGTCTCTAGGCCTGGAGAACAGTTGCAGGCAGAGAAATTCTAGAAGGTAATTTTGCAGTGACTACTTATGAGGCTTAGGATAGACCAGGAGGAAAATGAAATCAGAAAACTATTACAGTGAAAGAATAGAAAGCAGTCGGTACCAAAGACCAACTAGGTGCGGTAGGAAGGAGGGATGGGAGAAGTGGAGGCGGTGGGGATTACGGCCCAGGAGGGGAAGCTGCGGTTTAAGATGCTGCTGGTGGTGGGGGTTCCCGGGGGCAGGGGCACATCTGTACCACTAAAGGAGAGAGGAGACCAATGAGCTGAAAGGTAAAGCTTAGGAACACTGAGACGAAGGCCCCTATCATTATAACAGAGGACATATTAAATGACTGATTATGAATTGACAAAAAGTCTAAATGTTTTGAAAAATGACTCAGGGCTCATTTATATCTGATTCCTCAAAGACCTTCCAAGGCTGAGGTCTTTCCCTCCCAAGGCTGTTCTGAACAAATGCATTGCTCTGAAGGTTACAAGCAAGGGCTCAAAGACCTCACCAGAAGAGGCGTATGTTTCTCTCCTGCCCAGCCTTCCTCTGCCCACCTGTCAAGATGTAAACCCCACAGCCTTGGGCCAATTCTATGCTTATATGTTAGTGTCCTTTAGCTAGTGACTTGTCAGGGAAAATGAACTAAAAATATAACTAGCCAAAAACATCACTCCTCTTAGGGAGGGTGGTGTTTAGGTAAAGAATTAAATGACAAATGGAATAAAATAAAAACCAATGGAAGAAATTTTCAGAATGTGGCCAGAAGATCATCTTCTTAGAGTTATTCTAAGAAAACAGCGGTAAAAACTATATTGTATGGGGTGGCGACTGTGGCTTAAAGGAGTAGGGCACCGGCCCCATATACAGGAGGTGGTGGGTTCAAACCCAGCCATGGCCAAAAAACTACAAAAACAAAACAAAACAAAACAAAAACTACGTTGTATGATTCATGTAGAAGGACTGGATTTCAAATGGAAATGACTTTTGGTCCATTACCTTGAAAAGAATTGCTATGAGACTGAAATCCAGGACTGTTTACTGAGAGTTTGGGAAACAAATACCTGGAAAAATGTAGCAGCATTTTAGGAATACAACTGTCTCAGAAGGGATATTCCAAGTCAAGCAGACTCTGATGAAGAAGTTGGGAAACATGAGCGCAGAAGGAAGGTTTTAGCTCTCTGCTTTTCTTACTGTAAAGCCATATTTAGCTTTGTTGCTAGCTATTATTATCTTCTTTTCAAAAAAAATTGAAAGATCAGGAAATGTATTAAAAGAACCCAAACAGGCTCGGCGCCTGTGGCTCAGCGGGCTAAGGCGCCAGCCACGTACACCTGAGGTGGCGGGTTTGAATCCAGCCCGGGCTCGCCAAACAACAATGGTGGCTGCAACCAAAAAATGGCCGGGCGTTGTGGCGGGTGCCTGTAGTCCCAGCTACTTGGGAGGCGGAGGCAGGAGACTCGCTTGAGCCCAAGAATTGGAGGTTGCTGTGAGCTGTGATGCCATGGCACTCTATCCAGGGTGACAGCTTGAGGCTCTGTCTCAAAAAAAAAAAAAAAAGAAAGAAGGAATTATTAGGATCTGTTTTCTCTCTCTCTCTTTCTCTCTCTCTCTTTTTTTTTTTCGAGAGGGGGGTCTCACTCTGTTGCCCTGGGTAGATGCCATGGTGTCATAGCTCACAGCAACCTCAAGTGATCCTCTTACCTCAGCCTCCCTAGTAGCTGGGACTACAGGTGCCCACCACAATGCCCAGTTTTTTTTTTTTTTTTTTTAGAGACAAAGTTTCACTTTGTCACCCTTGGTAGAGTGCCATGGCATCACACAGCTCACAGCAATCTGCAACTTCTGGGCTTAGGCAATTCTCCTGCCTCAGCCTCCCAAATAGCTGGGACTACAGGCGCCCACCACAATGCTGGGCTATTTTTTTGTTGCAGTTTGGCCAGGGCCGGGTTTGAACCCGTCACCCTTGGTAAATGGATAAATGGGGCTGGCGCCCTGCCCACTGAGCCATAGTCGCAGCCGCCCAGCTATTTCTTTAGAGATGGGGTCTCGGTCTTTCTCACGCTGATCTCAGACTCCTAAACTCAGGTAATCCACCCTCTTTGGCCTCTCAGAGTGCTAGGTTTACAAGCGTGAGTCAGAGCCCAGCTTATGATCTGTTCTTAATTCTTTTCACTGTGGAGTTTTCTATTTAAAAAAAAAAAAAAAAAAAACCTTGAGGAAGGTGGTTTGTACTTGCTTTTTGATAGCTTTTTGCATCAATTACTTTTGTGTTTATCACTCATTTGCAAGAAAAATGTGACAGAGCCTGGCCCTCCTGAAAGTATAGCTGTTGTATTGTAGTGGTAAGCATTGGAAATCCAACTGGTACTTCTTTTTTTTGAGACGGAGTCTTAAGCTGTCACCCTGGGTAAAGAGCTGTGGTGTCAGAGCTCACAGCAGCTTCCAACTCTTGGACTCAAGTGATCCTCTTGCATCAGTTTTTCTATTTTTAGTAGGGACAGGGTCTTGCTTTTGCTCAGGCTGGTCTCAAACTCCTGAGCTCAAGCAATCCAACTGCCTTGGCTTCCCAGAGTGCTAGGATTACAGGTGTGAGCCACCATGCCCAGCCCAACTGGTATTTCACTGACAAAGGTCTGTAGCAAAAATCTGTGATGTTTAATTTTCATTAATTAACCAAGAGCTATGTTCATGTTCAATTGTAATAATAGTATGGCAGTCAAATCTTCGAAATAGTCATTTGTGGCTGGGCACAGTGACTCATACTTGTCATCCCAGAAATTTGGGAGGCCATGAGTTTAAGACCAGCATGGGCAATGTAGTGAGACTCCATCTCTACAGAAAATTTAAAAATTAGTAGGGATGGGCTCGGTGCCCGTAGCTCAGTGAGTAGAGCACCACCCACATACAGTGAAGGTGGTGGGTTCGAGCCCAGCCCAGCCCTGCTAAACAACAATGACAACTGCAACCAAAAGAAAAAAATGGCTGGGCGTTGTGGTGGGTGCCTGTGGTCCCAGCTACTTGGGAGGCTGAGCCAAGAGAATCACCTAAGCCCAGGAGTTGGAGGTTGCTGTGAGCTGTGTGACACCATGGCACTCTACCGAGGGCGATAAAATGAAACTCTGTCTCTAAAAAAAAAAAAAAAAATTGCTAGGATAGTGTTGTGCACCTATAGTCATAGCTACTCAGAAGGCTGAGGCACAAGGATCACTTTAACCTGGGACTTGGAGATTGCAGTGAGCTATGATCATGCTACTGCACTCTAGCCCAGGCAACAGAGCAAGACTCTGTCTCGAAAAAACAATCATTTTTGTGTATGCTTCAGGAAATATTATTAATAATACTGCATAGGTAAGATAAATAGAAGTCATTGTTTTGGGGAGGCTCCTGTGGCTCAATGGAGTAAGGCACCCACCCCGTATGCCAGAGGTGGTGGGTTCAAACCCAGCCCCAGCCAAAAAAACTGCAATAAATAAATAAAATAAAATAAAATAAAATAATCTTCTGGGTGGTGCCTGTGGCTTAAAGGAGTATGGCGCCGGCCCCATATGTCAGAGGTGGTGGGTTCAAAACCAGCCCTGGCCAAAAAAAAAAAAAAAAAAAGAAGTCATTGTTTTACTAATGGCATATATTAAAAGGAGCAAGTAAGTGGCTTAAATATTCGGGTAATTATTTATTTAAGCACTTCCCATTAAAACCAGGGATGCCTTATTGCTAGAATTATGTATTTTTGGAATATATATCGTTGTGTACAAGGGTATGCAATATATGCTAGGAACTTTTCAACAAATTCCCATTTTACTTAGAGGACAAAGGCCAAAATACTTAGCCCCTCCCTTCACAATCTTGAGTCATTCCCTCTTTTATAACATATCCGTGCCCTTTCAGTACTCTACTATCTCCTGAACACTCATTTGTTTATTTACAAGCCTGATTCTTCTACTGCACTCCAGCCTGGGTGACAGGGTGACTTTTTATAAAAAATAAAAATAAATAAAGTGCACTATGCGTGCAAAAATGATTAAAATGGTAAACTTATGTTACATGTATTTTACCACAATAAAAAACACTACACTTAAGAAGCTGAATTCTTGTGGCAGCACTGCAGACAGACCGGAGTCTGGAGAGACCTAGGTGGAGATCTCAGACTAGTCAGTTAGAGATTCTCTGCACTGGCCTTGTGGCAGAATTTTGGAATGAGAGGGGTGGCTACAAGATCTAATTTAGATGTACAACCCAGAAGAGCTGGTGAGGTAACGAGTCATGGGTAACTAAGGTTTCTAGTCACATGACGGAATATGGGGAAAAGGATCATAGAAGAAAATTTGGTAGGAATTGCATAATGTACAAAATAAAAAATATATGAAATCAGTGTTAATTAAAGGAATGTGAAGCAACCATTTGCCTCTTCATCTCGGGGCAGTGCAGTCAGCCCTTTGGCTTCTGGATTATTTGTAGTGCCAAAGTTCATTAGTGGGGCTAAGAGCAAAGTTCTAGATTCAGATTTCAGATTGGGTTTTGCTGTGTTCTGTTTTCTTTCTTTCTTTTTTTAGAGATTGTGTCTTGCTCTGTTGCAGTAGTGCCATCATAACTCGCTGGAACCCCAACTCCTGGGCTCAAACAATCTTCCTCCCCAGCTGCACATATAACTTCAAGCAGCTAAGACTATAGGCATGTACCACCACATCTGGTTAATTTTTAATTTTTTTTTTTTTTTTTTGAGACAGAGCCTTAAGCTGTCACCCTGGATAGACTGCTGTGGCATCACAGCTCACAGCAACCTCCAATTCCTGGGCTCAAGCGAGTCTCCCGCCTCTGCCTCCCAAGCAGCTGGGACTACAGGCGCCCGCCACAACGCCCGGCCATTTTTTGGTTGCAGCCGTCATTGTTGTTTGGCGGGCCCAGGCTGGATTCGAACCCACCAGCTCAGGTGTATGTGGCCGGTGCCTTAGCCCGTTGAGCCACAGGCGCAGAGCCAATTTTTAATTTTTTTTTAAGAGATAGGCTCTTGCTATGTTGCCCAGGCTGGTCTTAAACTCCTGGTCTCAAGTGATCCTCCTGCATTGGGCTTCTAAAGTACTAGGATAACAAGGGTGACCCACTGCACCAGGCCACATTTTGTTTTTGTTTTTTTTCCCTCCACATTTTCTTTTTTTTTTTTTTTCCTCAGTTTTTGGCCAGGGCTGGGTTTGAACCGGCCACCTCCGACATATGTGGCCGGCGCCCTACTCACTGAGCTACAGGTGCTGCCCCAGACATTTTGTTCTTTTTAACCCTAAATTTCTTGAAACCCAAGATACAAGTGATATGCCTATCAGGTAAGTCTATTTTAAGTTATGAAATATATCATACATACACAAAAATATATAAATATACAGTTTCTTGAATAAGAATACAGTGAATCTATTATCTAAAATAGATCTTTACTGCTATCTTAGAAGTACCCTGTGTCATCTTACTCCACCATCTTCCCTCAGGAGAATCACTTGTGCTTTTCTTTTACTTTTTCTTTTTTTTTTTGAGACATAGTCTCACTTGCCACCCTTGGTAGAGTACTGTGATGTCATAGCTCACAGCAACCTCAAATTCTTGGCTAAAGCCATTCTCTTGCTTCAGCCTCCCAAGTAGCTGGGACTACAGGCACCCACCACAATGCCCAGCTAGTTTTAGAGACGAGGTCTCACTCTGGCTCTGGCAATCCATGTGCCTCAGCCTCCCAAGTGCTAGGATTATAGGTGTAAGCCACTGAGCCCATTTTTGCTTTTCTTTTTATTGTTACCTTCAATGTATGAATTTCCTTTTTTTTAAAATGTCAGGTTAATGTGAGGGTACAAACAACCAAATCACAATGTTTGAATTTGTTAGGTAGACTCCCTGTTATATAGTTATGTCCTGTACCCAAAAGGTGTGCCGTATACTGTAGGAGCCAATGTCTGAATTTCTAAACAGTACACTATTTAGATTTGAAAATTGAATAACAAACACAAAAGACTAGTGACACTATTATCTGGGAGGCCGAGATGGGTGGATTGCCTGAGCTAGAGCCAGAATTTGTCTTTAAAAATAGCTGGGCGTCGTGGTGGGTGCCTGTAGTCCCAGCTACCCGGGAGGCTGAGGCAAGAGAATTGCTTGAGCCCAAGAGTTAGAGGTTGCTGTGAACTATGACTCCACAGCACTCTACTGAGATTGACAAAGTGAGACTTTGTCTCAAAAAAAAAAAAAAGAAAGAAAGAAAAAAAGAGAGAAAGAAAAATACTTGATCATTGCTATGGACTGAATGTCTCTCCCAAATTTCTTATGTTAAAAAGTACTAATCTCTAATCTGATAGTATTTGGAGATAGGGACTTGGGAGATAATTAGTTCATGAGGGTGGAGCCCTCACGGTAGGATTAGTGGCCTTATGTGTATGACATAAGAAGAGATGAGAGAGCTTGCTTCCTCTGTTAGAAGACAAGGAGAAGATGGCCAGTGGGGCATGATGGTGCGTGTGTCTATAGTCCCAGCTATTCAGGAGGCTGAGGTAGGAAGATCGCTGGAGCCAAGGAGTTTGGGACCAGCCTGGAAAATTTAGTGAGTCCTTCATATAAAAAAGAAAATTTGCACTAAAAATCAGGCTAAAAACAAAATTGAAAGTGAGTCCTTACCAGCACTTTGGTCTTGGACTTTCCAGATTCCAGAACTATCACAATGTTGCTTACATCACTTAGTATATAGTATTTTTTTTTTTACAGTTTTTGACTAGGGCTGGGTTTGAACCTACCACCTCCAGTATATGGGGCCAGTGCTCCACTCCTTTGAGCCACAGTGCCGCCGTATATAGTATTTTGTGACAGCAGCCTGAGCACATGTAGACAGTTATAGTGTAGGTAACTGTTTGGATTCAGCTTTCTCCAGAGTTAATATGTGCCACTTCTAGGGAATTCAGTATGCAAAGCCATGAGTGAGTCCTGGGAAACAAAGAGTTTGCACTTTGGAGCGCCTAGCAGGGCTAAGCATGAGCAAAGTACTGATTGAATCTTGGACCCCTGATTCAAGGCCTCTTCTAAGCAGACAGGTGGCAGACTCTTTGCTGCAAAACCTGATCATAAAGAGAAAAAAGCTTTAAAGATGCTAAATCATTGGGTTTCTCAACAAAAATGGTGCAGCCAGATCATTCTACAATGTATCCACAGTTGAAAAATCTAACCCATTCAAGAGTTTCAAATGGCAGTTCAGTGCCTCATTGTTTAACAGAAGTAGACAGCCAAGAATCGCCAGGCACTTGAGAAAAGCCCATAGACAGACGGAAGACAGATGCCAAAGCAACAAACAGATGCCAAGGCAACAAACAAAAAGGAAACAGTAAGTTGGAAGAAACAAAGACTATTCTTAGAAAAGAAATTTTCTAAAAACCTGTCACTATCCCCAGAGGTAGAAGATGTGGCACTCACGAAACGAAATTGGTATGCTTTAAGAAAGGAATATTTAGAGAATGAAATGTCTTAGAAATTAAAAGTAAACAACAATGAAAAATTACTCAGGTGGTAGGAAATAAAAATTAAGATTTTAACTTTAATAGGTAATAGAGCAAAATGATGTATATAGGAAAATTATAAGAAAATCAGAGGAGCTTCTGGGCAGAATATAGTCAGATGTAGGAGTTACTGAAAGAAAAAAACGTAATGGAAGAACTCATTAATCACATGACTCAGAAAGGTTCTCAGAATTAAAGGACATGAGTTTCCAGACTGAAAGGCCAACCACAGTGCTCAGTCCATGGCATAGATGTAGATAAAAAAAAATAAGGCAATTCACGATGAAATGTCAGAATACTAGGAATAACAGAGAATATTTAAATCTTGCCTTACAAAAAAAAAAAAAAGAAAGAAAGAAAAAGAAAATAAAAGGGCTGGGAGTGGTGGCTCATGCCTGTACACTTGTAATCCCAGCACTTGGGAGGCTGAGGCGGGTGGATTGCCTGAGTTCACGGGTTCAACCTGAGCCAAAGCGAGACCCCCGTCTCTAAAAAATGGCAGGGCGTTGTGGCGGGTGCCTGTAGTCCCAACTACTTGAGAGGTTGAAGCAAGAGGATGCCTTGAGCCCAAGAGTTTGAGGTTGGTGTGAGCTATGATGCCACAACACTCTACCCAGGGTGACAAAGTGAGACTCTGTCTCAGGAAAAAAAAAGAGAAAACTGTCCTTACAAAAGAATCAGGAAAATAATGGCATTAGACCTTTTTTTTTTTTTTTTTCCAGTTGCAGCCGTCACTGTTGTTTGGCGGGCCCAGGCTGGATTCGAACCCACCAGCTCAGGTGCACGTGGCTGGCGCCCTAGCCCGCTGAGCCACAGGCACTGAGCCTGGAGAAGAGATTCTTAAGAGTTCATTTTTACATTAACGTTTTACAGGGTTGTGATTTTTCTTGATGAACCTCCATCCTTTTTTGACAACTTGATTTTGTCATTAACCATTTTCAGTAATATTTTGATTCCCTTTGTTATTTCTCTTATAGTAAATGGGAGAAAATTATTGGCTCTTTTTGTAGTTGTCTATAATTTTGCTTTGCACTTTTTAGTACAACTCTTTCAAAATGGTATAGGTTAGATACTTTATGCACAGTGTTACATGTCTAACAAATGAGTCAGAGTGAGAAAAGGAGAAGTTCATGCTGCCTCTAGAAATGAAAATTCACTTTGAGAGATGAAATTTGACTTTGCAGACACTTTGTATATTAGTGCAAATCCTCTTATTCCTAGTTATCTTTCTGTCACCATAGATGCTTTAAAAACCTTTGACTACAGGAATAGTTTCCCAGTTTTTCTTTTCTTTTTTTTTTTTGAGACAGAGTCTCAAGCTGTCGCCTTGGGTAGAGTGCCATAGCCTTATAGCTCACAGCAACCTCCAACTTGGGCTCAAGTGATCCTCTTGCCTCACTTTTTCTATTTTTAGTAGAGACGGGGTCTTGGTTTCGCTCAGGCTGGTCTCAAACTTGTGAGCTCAAGCAATTCACTCGCCTTGGTCTCCCAGAGTGCTAGGTTTCCCAGTTTTTTTTTTTTTTTTTTGTTTGTTTGTTTGTTTTTTGGCTGGGGCCAGGTTTGAACCCGCCACCTCCGGTATATGGGGCTGGCACCCTACTCCTTTAAGCCACAGGCACCACTCAGTTTCCCAGTTTTTAAAGATGGATTTTTATCACTGTAAACCAAGAAAACTTCAAGTGTTTGTTAGACAAGGTTGTTGTAATGAGTTAACTCTTCCCTATGTTATTGTGTGCTTTTGAATCCTTGTGTTCTATAAGTGAGTGATCTTTCTATATACTCCACAGTTCTTGTGCTTCGATAAGTGTTGAATCTTCAATAGCTATGTTGGGTTCCCAGAGCATGTGGTATGTAGTATTATCAGGTTTAAGGCCTATGGGAAGAATCTCTATAGTATTGAATGAGTACTAAGGTATTGTCTGCATTGGAGTTAATGAAAAATACATTTTTGTTCATGTACTCTAAATACTCCCATGCTTTTAAAATTGGTTGGTCTTGGATGGACCTGGTTGTAATGACTTTTCCTCCATTATTATGTGACAAAATGGGATCTTTGCTGGTGTGTTAACTGTATTGTAACTTGCACATGTCAAAAATACATGTGATTCTCCTATCACCAATACTAAATCAAAGCATTCTGTTAAACCTCAGAGTTTATCTTACACTCCTCCATATTGGCTGAGCAGTGTTAAAGAGCATGCAACTTGGGGCCCAGGGTGGCCTTCCCCCTATCTGTAGTGTGAAGCTGTTGACTAGACTGTATTCATGTGATTATAACAACCACATACTTAGCAGGAGAGTTCCCAGGCTATTAAGTAGATGTATTCTATCTTAAGATAAGCCTTGGCTAATATAAGAGAGGTATGTGGTATCTGGGAAATGGAGTTATGGAAATTTGATTAAAAGGGAAGGAAGTGAGATACTGTTTTGTCTGTCCCATTTGGAGGTAAAAAGGAAAGGGGGAGATATTTGGGCCTGTTTGGGCTGAGCAAGATAATCTTGGAAAATTTTGTTAAAGTCTTAATTAACTTGAATTATTAAAAAAAAAACACCCTGTTTCCTCTTAGCGTTCTGTAGAAGCACATTCAAAGATATGCATATTTGGTAATGAAATAACTGGCCTAAAAGGAGGTAACAATGATTTCTATTTTCAGAATAGAAGATTTACGTTTTAATGTTAGCTTGATCCATCATTCCCCCCACCCCAGCTTTTTTTTTAAACAGATGAGACACGAGTCCTAAAAGGTTTTACAGCCATGAAGTTAGACAACCAATGTGGCATCTGACTTGTCCAGAAGGTCAAGAAGAGAAAGGCTTCTCCCTGATTAGTGCCCTTTTCAAGAGAAAGGCTTTTGCTTAGCTTTGTATTGACCTTCTGATTATGTGACTCACGGGTTTTTTTTTGTTTTTTTAAATGTTACACTTACATTGAAAAAAATATATATGCTGCTTTTAAAATGGAGGGTTTTAGTGGCATTTCCATTTATCCATATGTTATCATTTGGGGCAAATGAACTAGCCAATTTCAGATCTGTTCTTTTGGAAAGCTTAGGTATATATATTCACTCGAACTTTCTGTCAAATCACAGCTTTGAGAAGCCATCTCCAGACTGCTTTTCATGTGCTGGTTAAATTAAGACTACTTCTCTGAAGCATAGCCTGTGTTCTCCTAAATCAAGCTGGCCATCCCGCACTGGTGCTCCCCATGCTGTGCCTACCCCTTGTATTTCTCTGAAGCGTTGTGTTGCCTGTCGCCTAAATGCTTCTTTTTGGGTGCCCCATTGCCCTCAAATACCTGGGATTCTTGAGGGCCTGGGTGCTCAGGGCCAAGTGAGGGACCCCACCAGACAGCCCCTTTCTTCCCACTCACTCCTGGAGAGTCACATGGCTAGAAAGCTTCTTTGGGGACCATGATCACACCCAGAGTAGAGAATTCTTTCTGTCTTGAGTGAAGGACTCATCTCTTTGAGAAGAAACCCAGAAGGTATTATAAAATGGATGATACAAACCTTTGCTCGGGATACATGTTTGAAGTCAAAGGATAATATGAGAGTTTTCACATACTTTTGTCATGGGTGTTCATTTGTTGAACATCTGTTGTGCACCAGGCTTTGAAACAGTATTACTACATTTCATATGTACTGCAACAATTATGAGATTATTTGCCTTATTTTAGAAATGAGGCCATAGATACTTAAGATAGCATTCAAGTCATTTTCCCCCAAGATAACATAGCTAGTAAATTATGATGAAGGGTCTTCGTTACCCTCACTTGTCAGATTTCACAAAATAAAAACAAAAATACTTCTCAAGGCACTTTTTGTTTGGTACAATTTTTGGCTGATAATGAGATTGTGAATTTATTCAGATAAAAACATTTTTTGAGGTCATACTTTATGCCAGACTCTGTCTAGGTGCTAGGGATATAGCAATGAACATACATGAAAATGTTATTTTTATCGGGGTCTGAGATAAAACTAGAAGCCTTACCTGTGCATATTTCATCTTATCCTTTCTTTACTAGCAAGACATTGAAACATAGAGCCCAGGATTAATTGCTGTCATTTTTCCATTGACTCAAAGAGTTACTGAACTAGCAGGTACTTCTGAGGTTACTTAGCCAGCTTCTGAGGGTCTGGGGGAAATGACAATCTAAACCATTCTACTATTAATAATTTTCAAGGAGAGATATTCCATTAAGCCTTTGTGGTAGCTGCTACTTTAGACCCTTAGAGCCTGGTGTGATGATGATAAATTGTTTCTTCCCCTTTCAGAGTTGGTTGGAATAGATATGGTTCTTAAGCTGAATATGTAAAAGGCATTTAAAAAATCTTAAATTCTATATCCTTGACCAAGACAGCACCTTGAGAGCAGAGAACCCGAGGCAGGTGGTTGGACACCTGTTTGTTATGGTTGGCTGGACCCCAACCCACTGTGATGCCAGTGCCTGAGAGTCTCTTATATTTTTCTGGTCCAAACTGATGGGTCAGTTTACCCCAATTGGCAACGTGATTTAGAAGCTTCCAGGAACATCTCTTATAGTAATTATCTTAGCTACCTTACATGTGAGTTGATTTTGTTTTTTGCTCCAAAAAGCTATGTGCTTTGTATGGAATTGCTCATCTGTTGACCTTTCTGATTAACAGAGCCTGACTCTGTTAGGATAGACTGATGAGTTCCTGGGCTACAGACTTGAATCTGTTTATTTGACTTTCCTATGTGGTCATTGTCCATCTGCAAAATTTAAAAGGTAGCCAATTTTACCTGAAGTTTTAGACTCCATGACTGTGTTTGTCCCTAGAAAGTATAGAAGGCATTCCCATCTTAAGAATGCCATTCGTGGGGAAACATCTCCTAAAAGAATAACTTTAAACCTTGGTAGAAGTTTTTCATTAGAAGTTTCCTCATCTGTGAAATAAGGACGTGGCTAGGGAGATTTATGAGGTCACTTTCAGCTTTATGAGTCCCAGTTTGTGTCTGACTAAATGGGAGAAGAATTACAGCCAGTCAGTTGGGTGCCACAACTTTGTTTCCAAATGCAGGCTGACTCTACTCAAGTACATTGCCTTGGGTTAGGAATCGTTGGCCCATTGCTTTCCTTAGAAGTCCCTGCCAGAATTCCAAGTCACCTCCTTTGGGACATGTGAGAGCAGTGTTTTTCAGGCTTTTTCTATAGCTGCTGAATTTTCATCAAAAGAATAAAGAATTAAAAGAAAACCTTTTTGTTATGTGTGGGCAGAAGCCATGTCATCATTTAACGTATGCCTTGGTATTAGCTGCATATAAAATGGAGGAATCCCAGAAAGTAGCATCCAGCAGGTTTAGAATAGAGTTGCTTTGGTTGGAGAGAGAGCGAAAAAAGACCTCATGGCCTTTCTGGGCTGGTTTTACTCTTTAGACTTTGAGCTTTCTCCATTCCTGGCCCCTGGCCCCACCTCCAGCCCCAGAGTTCCCAGCAGATTTCATAAAACAAGATTTCATATCCTTTGTGCGCACGGCCAGGTAATAAGAGATTGGATGACTGTGGTAACCATAGTGGTGTATGACAGCTCAGTCTCTGAAGCTGGGAGCCTAAAATTTACCCTATCAGCATTTTCCCCCAGACTCCATGCTCCCTCCCCTACTCTCTGATTGCTGCCAAGAAGGTTGGAAAACTCTGTGGCAGTCTGGAATATCTTAGATCAGATCATCTCTGTCTAATTCAGGGGGATAAGTAACTGAATCAAACTTGAGAATTCATCAACAACTTATAGCTCCAATTCCTCAAAACCTCAACTTAACCAAAATTTACCTCAGATGAAATAGATAACCTGAATAGTCCTATGATTGTTCATAAAACTGGATTTATAGTTTAAAAACCTTCTGAAAAAGGAATATCCAGATCTAGATGGTTTCACTTTTAAAAATTCTAACATTTAAAGAAGAAATGATGCCAATTTAAGACAATCTCTTCAAGGAGAGGGAAAATATTCCAACTTACTTTGAGGCCAGCATCACCCTGATAGCAGTGATGATAAAAATAAAACTGATGACAAAACTACAGACTGTTATTCCTTATAAACATAGAAAAATCATGAAAAAATACTAATGTTACTAGTTGTCAAATTTATAATTTTAGAGTTCATAATATTCCCATGTTATCCTTTTTTTTAAAAAAAAAAATAAATTTTGAGACAGTTTCACTTTGTCGTCCTGCCCTCAGTAGAGTGCTGTGGCATCGTAGCTCATAGCAGCCTCAAATTCCTAGGCTCAAGTGATTTTCTTGCCTCGCCTCCTGAGTAGCTGGGACCATAGGCTCCCACCACAATGCCTAGCTATTTTTAGAGGTGGGATCTTGCTCTTGGTCAGGCTGGTCTCAAACCTGTGAGCTCAGGCAGTCCACCCACCTTGGTCTCCCAGAGTTCTAGGATTATAGGTGTGAACCACTGCACCTGGCCCCTGTGTTATCTTTTTAATGTCTGTGGGATCTGTGATGACATTCCCTTTTTCATTCCTGATATTCCCAAGTTGTGTTTTTTTCTTTTTTCCTTTATCAGTCTTGGTAGGGACTTAATAATTATATTGGTATTTTTGAAGAATTAGCTTTGGCTTTATTCATATTTTTTCTTTCCCTCCTATTTTTCTGTTTTCAATTTCATTGCTTTTTGCTTGTACATTTTTTTTTCCTTCCTCCTTTTGCTCTATTTTGCTCTTAGCTTTCTCGTTTCATCAGGTAGAGGCTAGATTGTTCCTAACATAAACATTTAATGTAAATTTTCCCTCTAAGCACCATATATTTTGATATGTTGTATTTTCATTTTGTTCAATTAAAAATTTACTTCTATTTGAAACTTACCCTTTGACCAATAAATTATATGGTCAAAGTGTATTGTATAATTTCCATGTATTTTGACATTTTCCTTTTCTCTTTCTGTTGATTTCTACCTTAATTTTGTTATGACCAAAAGGCATAGTTTGTATTATTTCAGTTCTTTTAAGTTTATTAAAGGCTTATACCTCACTTGATGATCTGTCTTGGTGATTGTTTTATGTGTACTTTAAAAGAATGAATATTCTACTTTTGTTGGTTAGAATGTTAAAAATATTTAATTGGTTGTTGGTCTTTTCTATTTACATGTATTTTTTTTTTCTTTTTTCTTTTCTTTTTTTTTGAGACAGAATCTCACTATGTCACCCTTGGTAGAGTACCTTGGCATCACAGCTCACAGCAACGTCCAACTCTTGGGCTTAAGCGATTCTCTTGCCTCAGCCTCCCAAGTAGCTGGGACTACAGGCACCTGCCACAACACCCAGCTATTTTTTGGTTGTGGAATTTTAGCAGGCCCCAGGCTGGATTCGAACCCACCAGCTCAGGTGTACATGGCTGACGCCTTAGCCGGTTGAGCCACAGGCACTGAGCCACTATTTACATGTATTAACAGACAAAGGAATGTTGACACTTTCAACCATAACTGTAGATTTACCTATTTTTCTTTTGATTTCTGTCAGTTTTTGCTGTGTGTATATATTTTGAAGGTTAGTTGGGTGCATATGGGTACATACACATTTAGGATTGCCATGTCTTCTTTGCAGATTTACCCTTTTATTATTAAGCTACTTCTTTCATCCTTGGCAGTTTCCTTTGTTTTGAAGTCTGCTTTGTCTAAATATAGATAATATAGCATTTGCATGTACACCGTTTTTTTCATCCTTTTACTTTTAATCTACCTCTCTGTGTTAATATTTCAAGTGAGTTTTTGTTAGCATGTAGTAAATTTATATTTATATGTTCTCATAGTCTCTGCCTTTAATTTTTGTGTTTAGACCATTTGAATTTAATGTAATAACTGATATGTTTGGGATTTTATGCCTTGTTTCTTCCCTCTGTTTTTGTTCCTCTTGTATTCTGCCTTTTACTTGAATATTTTGTAGTGTTTTATTTTAATCTCTTGTGTATCTCTTTGTGCCTTTTTTTCTTTTTAGTGCTTGCTTTGGGTATTACAGTATACCTACTTCACAGTCAACTTACAATCACTTAGAATTTATATTTTATCACTTTAAGTGGACTGCAGAAACCTTACCACTATATAGGTTCACTTTGTCTGGGTGTCTTTTGTTAACATTTGCATACCACCCGATAGACAATATAATAATTTTTGCTTTCAATAAAGAGCTCTGGAGAAGTATGATGTTGCAATTTTCCATTTCTGTTGGTCTTCCATTTTTCCTAATGTTCCCAGTTTTCTTGTGGTATCATTTCCCTTTTGCCTAAAAAATTCCTTTAGCTATTACCTTGGGAAGTCATCTGGCAGTGAATTATCTTAGTTTTCTTTCATATGAGGATATCTGTATTTCACTTTTATTTCTGAAGGATATACTTGGTGGAATCTATAAAGATTCCTTTACTATTTGACAGTATTGTGCTACTTCTTTTGCTCCTCCATGGTTTCTAGTGAGAAATTCATATCTATTTAACATTTTGTGTCCCATAGGTAATGCATCATTTTCCTTTTAACCGGTTTCAGGATTGTTTCATTTCTCGTTTTCAGCATGGATTTATTTCGGTTTATCGTAGATGAAGTTCACTTTGATTTTTCAGTTTGTAGGTTTATGGTCTTGTGAAATTTATGAAGTTTCAGTCACGATGTTGTCAAATAGTTTTCTTGTAATTACATGATATGCTTTCTCCTCTCTGAGTCTTCCATGATACAAATAAGGGACATTCTGTTAATTGGCCCCTGAGGCCCTGTTTGTTTTGAATCTTTTTTATTTTAGTTATTCAGATTGTTCTGACTTCTTTGATTCTATCTTCAGGTTCATTCTTATCCCCATGAGCCTGTCTAGTGAGTTTTTATTTTGTATTTCAGTTTGAAATTTTCCAACAATAGTTCTTTACTAAATCTTTTATTTTCTTGCTCAGATTTTCTCTTCTACCATAGTTTTCAAGATTGCTCATGATTGGTTGCTGGAACATTTTTATAATAACTGATTCAAAGCCTTTGTTAGTTCAGTCATCTGTGTCATCGTGGTCTTGGTGTCTGTTGATTATCTGTTCCCATGCTGAATAATTCTGAATTTTATCCAGGGCATTTTGAATATTATGAGACTCTGGGACTCATTTAAATCCTATGGAGAATGTTAATATTTTGTTTCAGCAAGTATCCAACCTGGTTAAGTTCAGACAGTAAGTTCCAACCCACCTTCTGTAATCTGTGGTCCCCACGTCAGACTTCACAGCAGCACCATTTGCATGTATCTTGTGTGTGTGCTCCACAGTGGGTAATCTTGGACTTAATCACTTTAGTTCTCAAATTATTTAGTAGGCTGTTGGTGCAAACCCTGGGGCTCAGAAACAATTTTGTGGGGTCTCTTTCTTAGGCTCCCCCCCCACCCCGCACCGTGATCTTTCTAGTACTTTCCAGTTCTGTAAGGCTTCTCCTTTTGGTCATTTAGCTAGAAATCTTCAGCTTTAGTTGCTCTGTTATGCTATGTACTTCCACGTTTTTGCATACATCCCAAGGGCCAAGCACCTAGAGGGCAGAGACACTAAAAACAGTGGGATTCAGCTCCACTTTCTTAGAATCACAACTCTGCTGAACCCAGAGAAAGGTTGTCCTCCCTCAGAGTTCTGGTCCTGCAGGCTCCCTTGGCTGCTGGCTGCCATTGCATGATTACTTTAGGGGCTGTCTCTTGAGAAAACAGAGAATGAAAAAATGGTGAATTTCCCTCTCTGAGTGTCGTAGAGTTCTCTTTCCTGCTGCTCATGCCAGAGCTACCGAGCATCTCCTGACTCTTCTCTCATTCTCAGCACCTAGTGTCTATTGATAGCATGTTGAAACCAGGCTTAGGCACACTAGTTTTCTCCAGTGGAATAGGACATTTGCTGCCAGTTGGGTGGTCTTTCACTTTTTGATCTTCTTTCCTAATCTGCCCACTTCTCTTTAAATTTCAGAATCCTTATATAGTTGTTCTCTTCATTTTCTCCGGGTTTCAGAGTTGTGGGCTCTGGTTAGAGTGTGCTGACTTGTCACATCCTCAGCAGAACTGGAACCTCTCTGTCAGAGTTTGAATACAGAGAACTGTGTGTGCCTTAACTGCCCCTTTAGTGTCGCTCTATACCACTTTATCTCTTTGCTTGAATAACCATTCTTAGGACCTACATACACATTTTAGGAGAAAGGTAAGGTTAATACTAAGTTAATAGCACTGTCTCCAACACCTGATGAAACAAAAACTTGCTTCTTATTTTTTTTCCTCTATAACATTTTTATTAAAGTGAAAGTTCCTTTTCAAAGGCAATAGTTATGCATATAGATCAAAGATAATCGAAATCTTTTTGGTCCAATTTAGAAATGAACCACAAAGATAATGCTTTATGTAAATCTGAATCCAACAGGTACAATCTCTAATCAATGAAAAGCTACTTCTTTAATGAAGAAGGCTTTCTCATGCAAATTTTGTAGTGCTTATGATTTAGATTTTGAATGTATGTGCTTATAATTTCTGTGGAATTGATTATTGGGATAATAGTTAAAACAGTTTAGTGGAGATCCTAGAGTAGAACAGGCTTGTATGAAAACCTGAACTAAAGTTGTACATACCTCCCTTAATTAGCTGATAGCTAAATGGTTAAAGGTGTTACCATTACCAGGGTGGTGAATGATATTCAAAGACCTGTTGTTCAGGAGGGGTGGGGAGCAGGAAGCTCTATTGGTATAAACTGAGAATGGAATGTTTTAGGGAGTGGGGGTTTGTCATTTCCAAAAGCAGGGCGGGCAGCACAGTGGGAAGGTCTGGCTCCAGCTTGAGCCCACTCACAGGATGTCAGGAGGAAGTGTGACTAAGGTCATGGCCATACCACGTGGTAGACCAGCTGGATCCAGAGCAGGGGCCGCTTCAGCCACACATCCTGAGTTTCCATGGTGTAATGCAGTGGGCTTGAAAGAAAGGGTGGATGCAGGATGCAGGCTGGGCGTGCGGAGTGAAGTGCGTGGGTAGTAGTAAGTCTTCAGTGACAGTGGGTGGAGATTACAGCATTTCGTCTGCTTTTCCTTTGACACCTTTTAAAGATACAACCCACAGTTTTCATGGGTTGATGCCAATGTCTGCTAGAAGGATCTTGTGGTGGATTTTAAACCCTTTAGTGTAGTATTCATATGAACACAAGGAAAAGTCTGTTTGGGTACCATTTATAACAAATATGGAGATTTAAAATTAGATCAAGAAGTTGAAATGCTGTTTATGTGAAGCATTTTATTAGGGTATTAAAAAAGTCCTTAAGTAATTTTAAGACCTTTCCAAATCTGAAAAGGATACATAACATTTTTCTTAACTTTTCTTTAGAATGGGCTGTTCAGGATGTTTAGCAGGTTGGGTTTCAGAATTTCAGCAGCTTTATGGTGCTGTCATCCAGTTTGACAGATTGAATTTGCACTTAGAGGAAATGGAATGTATTTTTAATTGCTGGAATATATTGTACCTAAGTAACATGGGAGAGTATGTCATCTTTCAGCTGTGATTAATATTTTGCTGATGATTTTTCAACTACATGGCATGCTTAAACTCTGCCTCTACTTGAATAATTTCTAGCCTTTACTATTTGTAGAACTGTAAAAGAATCTTAGATAATCAGTCTGGAATTCTTATCCATAGTCCATTAAAACTTACTAATTTAAAAAAAAAGTTGTAAGGCCTTAATAATCTTTTTCCTCCCTGAAAAAATATTAAAAAAAAAACCCTCGGGAGGCTGAGGCAAGAGAATCACCTAAGCCCAGGAGTTGGAGGTTGCTGTGAGCTGTGTGATGCCACAGCACTCTACAGAGGGCGATAAAGTGAGACTCTGTCTCTACAAAAAAAAAAAAAAAAAACTCTTGAAGGAATGAAGAAAGAAATCTTCTTCAGATTACTGGGTAGTTTGAATTCAAGCCATTTGAGGTCAGGAATCACCATAGAAACTTAGGTGGGAAGCTTTAAGTACTGTGGTGTATACAAGTTGTTATTATTAGACATTGTCAAAGGTGCTGTGGTTTTAAGACTTTGGCTGGCAAGAATTCATTGAAGCATAAAAAGCATTTCTTCAATGTGCTAAATACTTCCTTAGTTCAAGCATTCTTCCTAAAAATTAGGAATTACATTCCTCCTACGGAAGGAAAAGATATATAAGATAAAATTTTTAGTTAGATTATTTTGAACGTAATAACATTCAAAATATGTAAGCTTAGCCTTTGAAATCAGGTGTCTGGAAGGGAATAGGTATTTGCTTCAGAAGCTACAAATTCCTTAACAGCAGAAACCAACTTTTCTTGAGTCCTCCTATGTCCCCTCCTGCAAACAGGTTATCCATTCTGTTTATGGTTTCTTTTAATTTTCATAACCATTCATTGAAGTAAGTTAACAGATTTTGAAAGAAAATCAATTCATAGGTTAATGAGTTTTGTTTTTTATTGGGTGAAGTATGGCAAGAAGAAGGAGAGTGTACACAGATGGGTGTGCTTGGGGATTTAAAGCAGTGGTTCTTAACTGAGGGGGACTTCATCCCCGCCCTACATTTTGCAATGTCTGTTGGCTTTTTTTTTTTTTTTTGAGACGATCTAAATCTTTGCCCAGTTTATAAGCTCATAGCCACCTAAAACTCCTGGGTTCAAGGATCCTTCTATCTTAGCCTTTCACATGGCTGGAACTACAGGCACCCGCCACAAGCCCAGCTAATTTTTCTATTTTTAGCAGAGATGGATCTTGTTCTTGCTGAGGGTGGCCTTGAACTCTTTTTTTTTTTTTTGGAGACAGTCTCACTAGGTCACCCATGGTAGGGTGCTGTGGTGCAACAACTCACAGCAACCTCAAACTCTTGGGCTCAAGCAATTCTCTTGCCTCAGGCTCCCAAATAGCTGGGACTACAGGCACCTGTGACAATGCCTGGTTATTTTTGTTGTTGTTGTCATCATTGTTGGTTAACAGGCCCGGGCCAGGTTCGAACCCACCAGCCCTGGTGAATGTGGCTGGTGCCCTAACCACTGAACTATCGGCACCAAACCTGCACTTTTGAGCTCAAGGGAACCTCTCACCTCAGTCTCACAGAGTGCTAGGATTACGGGTACAAGTCTAGCCATTGCAGACAGCTGGTTTTGATTGGGGAGGAGAGATGCTGCTGGCATCTAGTAAGTGGAGGCCAAGATTGTCACTACGTAACTTAGATTGTATAAGAAAGCTGCTCTTCCACCCACACTCTCTAATAAAGTAAGTATTCTGGTCCCAGATCGCAACAGTGCTGAGGTTGTACAACCAATGACTTAAAATTAACACAGAAAATAAATTATAATCAAAGTCTTTTCTCTCTCACTGAGCTGTATGGAAGGAATTTGAGTCTTATTTAGCTGTCCCTGCAAATAGCTACTTCTAAATAGCATTTCTAGACATCTCAAAGAATAGAAACTATAGCTTATTAACAAAACTGATTTAGATGTGATT
Organism: Perodicticus potto; assembly: GCA_963574655.1. NCBI lineage: Eukaryota > Metazoa > Chordata > Mammalia > Primates > Lorisidae > Perodicticus > Perodicticus potto. Next base: position 529 of record CAUYRH010101365.1, on the reverse strand, counting down.
ATCAGGGGGCCATTGTTTAAGTTTTCACATTGAGGATGTACTTCTTTTCCTCGAGCCTGAATTTCTCACAGTATCAATTTGGCCTTTTCCATTTCTACTTAAGCTGTCATGGAGGCAATAAATAGGTGGTGGCCATTCTGTATGAAATAAGGTATGTAGAGGCCACTGTAATGTTGTCTCTGATTTTCAGATAGCATCAACCCAATAAGAAATGCTAGGGTTTTTTAGTATTATTTAGATTGTTGCTAAACATAAAAAATAGTGGGGGAGGGCAAAGACAGAATACAATGTACTGTAAGGACACTGTTTCATTAGCATCAAATGGCATTCATATGGAATCTTGTTAATAAAACAGTTTTATTTATTTATTTATTTATTTTTTTAATTTTTAAATATATGTATTTTATTATTCTTCATTACATTATTTCCCCCTCCCCTCCGTGGTAAGACAGAATTGATTTACAGAAAAGAATACAGAAAACACCAAAGCTCCTGGTAGAGGGAGAGATTTCAAGTGGGGAGAGAGATG